>JAMWFC010000037.1:477993-547520 GCA_027475525.1 Macrolepiota albuminosa | reverse complement strand
ATGTGCGTTCCATTGCTGGAGGCCTGCCCAAGGCTGGGGGTTCGATTCCCCCCCACAGGCATACGGTGGGCAAAGACAATGTTTCTTTTTCTTTGGTCCAACCAGCCACTGTGGACCAGCGTAGGCCTCTGCAGATGTCTGCTGGTGCCCTGTGCAGGCCTGGGAGGGCCTGCATAGGTTTGAGTGAGTTGATATAGGTCTGCGTGGCTGTCCACTGGTGGCTTGCATAGGCCTGCATAGGTCTGCAGGGCCCTTTTGTGGATGTATGCTGGCGTTGGGGGTGGGAAAAGGAGGGAAGGGGAGGTGCGCAGCCTCGAGTTATTGCGGGGAGGAAGGGAGAGGGGAGGAAAGTGGGGAACCTCGAGGAGGGTTGATTCTTGCCATGACGTCCGCCAATGGAGGAGGCTTTCACTCGTGGGCTGATGCCCGCTGGTGGCCGCTGATGCACATTGACATCCGCTAGTGTCCGCTGGCATCTACCAGGCCTGCATGCACATGTGTATGCCCACCTTTTATTGATCCACTGGACCGTGTCATACAGCACATTGTGACACATCTGCGGCTCTGTATTCTACGGCACTGTGGGCACTGCGCTGCTCCAGTGTAGTGGACTCCGCTGGACACGTATGGTACGGCACAAAATGAGCTCCCATACGACGTATGACACGTACCGTTGTGATGTCTCTATGTGCATAGAGGAGAGCATATGAGCCCAGGTAGTCCAAAGCAAACAGTTGCTTTGGATCAGGGGGAGTAAGGCCAATGAAGGCAATTCTCCCTCCCTCTTTGCGGCGATAGATCCACGTTGGCACAATCATTTGCGGGACATTCTCCCGCTCCTTGGGACTCGCAAAGGGTACCGCGATAGTCTTATATGAGACCTTGTCAAGTAAGTGAGACATGGTTCTGTCTCGGGCAGTAGGGTGGCAGTTCAGCGCCACCCGCTTGAATTCGTTGAACAATAGATAGCCCAACTGACACTGACAAATTGGTGTAAACTGGTTGTTCACCAGTGAATGGAGCCTGCAGAGCTCTCAAGGACTGCAGGGAAACCCGTGAGGTACCACTTGGTACACGTTACTGTTGTGGGGCATTGACACGGCGTTGCCCTCTTTATCGGCCTCGAAGAACCTGGCTGCACAGGCTTCTTGCCTGACAAAGATAGTATTGGTCACCAGCGACCAATAGAACTGGGGAGATAACCCCACGCCAAAGAATGAGTTCTGGCGCTCAACAGTGTGATCATGGTAGATCACAACACCGAGCACATCAGAGATGCGCCCAGTTTTGTCCTCAAGGAGGGCAGCTCCTTGTTTGGCGCTATCCTGCACTCAACGGTCCATCTTGGCCCCTCAATTGCTGTTGCGCTGTTTGCGTGCCATACGTTGTGCTGTCATCTTGTGCGGCATAGGGGATTCCATGCGAGCCTCTTCAGGCTCCTCATACCAATCGTCATCGGAGGGCAGGGATGGCAGCCTCTCTGGCACAGACTTATCAGACCATGGGTCCATTGCCCACACACACCACAGAAATTGGGCTGGCGGGCCCTTTACCAGTATTGCAGGTAAGAAGGGGATGTTAGCTCCTGGGGCCCCTTTCAGGGCATTCTCGGGGAAGTGCACGTTGACGTACGCATGCCCTTCCAGTTGCTTACCCCGACGATCCTTTCAGGGTTGTGAGGCCTTAGCCTCAGTGGGGCGTGTGCTCACGCCTCTGGAACTCTGCTCCCCAGAGTGCATGGTGGATACCACGGATAATGGTCGCGAAGATGTGACCTCAGATGCGCCGCTGGCGAGGCGCTGGATGAGCTGGGGGGCAGCTGGAGCAGGGGCATCTTCATAGGGAAGGATGTCCCACCCTAGACCGGCCTCCCGGCCGGGGACAACAACGCTCGACTGAGTCAAGTGGGAGGGTGCATCCTCCACTCCTTGCCAACGCACCCTTTTGCTGGAGTCGGTGTCCCGACTTGGGGGTGTAGTCTGCCACTTACGAGCAGCCAATAAGGCAAGAAGATCAGTTTTGTGCTGAGCGCACATATGATCCATGTTGTCCATCATCCGGCTGATGAGGACGACTGCCTCCGCATCGCAGAGGAATGATGACTCTGTAGGTACTTCGTACCCGTTGTCCCCCAGGCATTGGAGAAGGGTAGCCAGGACTAAGTCCTGGTTGAGACTGGGCTTGACAGCCTGTGCTTTTCCTTTGTCACGTCAAGGATGCGACTCTTCTTCCGAGCTGGGCTCAGATTGGTGCAGCATCTCCAGCCGCTGTAGCAAGGAGAGCTTGGCCAGGCTCTCCATCAGCGCATCAGCCGATGAACTGATGCTTAGTTCTGTATCGAGAGTTTCTGTACTCTCAATGGCCACGGTGGCCTGCACAAGGGATGCTTGGCGTCCCTCTAGATTGTCGACTAGTACTGTGGTCAACAGGGAAGCCGACCTGCCTCCCTTGGCTATCGCCTCATACGAGGCATCATACTGGGGCATTGCGCCCCAAGCCCCCATCCAAGCTGGGGGGTACGGCATCATTATGGGCACACCACCCATGCCAGGGTAGTGCACCGAGGCGGTAAACTGGGGCAAAAAATGTGCACCCATGGCCCCTCTTGCCATAGCGGGGGCAAACTGCCCCCATCCTGGCGCTGCTTGGGGGCTGACTAGCCCCCCGTAGGCCTGTTGCTGGGATTGGCCCTCTGCATGATGTGGCACATAAGCACCCGCTACTGGTTGTTGGGGCTGATAGCCGCCCACAGGTGCATTTTGGGGCATGAAGTTGCCCTGCATGAGTTGGTGTGGCAGATAGCCACTGATCACCAGCTGCTGCGGCAGGTAGCCCGCCGCTGGTTGTTGCTGCTGCTGTGGAAAGCCCACAGCCTGTTGCAATTGTCCCCACTGGGGTGCATTTTGGGTCAGTAGGGGAGCCATCTGCCCCTCCCCCTTCAGCTGACAGTAAGACCAACAGCGCAAAATCAAACTGCTGCTGCTGCTGCTCACTACAGTCCATGGGCATGTTGTCCATGGTTAAGAGAAGAAAGCAAAAAAGAAATTTCGCCTTTTAAAACGTGTTTCAGCCACAGCTGCTGACCAACTCAGCCAAGCCGCAATTGGCACTGCCAATCAAATTAAGCGCTGGCACACTTACTTAATTGATGTGGGCGCTTAACGCTCTTCAACTCCAAATAATGGTCAAGTGCCGCCAACTTGGAGCAATGGGAGTGTGGCTCCCATGTTGTGTCCCCGAAAGACCAGTGCACCTCAAACTTGAGCGTATTACGCTCAGTAGACCAGTGCCCTATGATGCACTTGACAAACCATTCATCATTGTCTCAAGCCCCAAAATCATAGGGGCCCGGGGTTGCCCTGTTAGGGAACAGCGCATCATCAGACGCGCTATATGGTCGCAACAGCAACACGTGAAACTTTGGAACAATGTGTCATTCCTGTAATGCCAGAGGCAGCTCCAACACATAGTTGGAGGTACTTGGCTCCGCGTTTAGAACACGGTATGGGCCTACCCATTTTGGGCAGAGTTTACTCGCCTGACCCTTTGGGAGTCTCAGGTTACGCGTTGACAAGTAAACCAACGCTCCTACTGCTATTGGCAGTTCTGCTCACCTACGGTGATTGGCATTTTTTGCCTGAAAGACTCACATCTCTATGATGGCGTCATGCGCCGCCGCAATGTTCTCCAGGGCCTGCCTGGCGAACTCGACAACTCCTTGGTGGGCCACCCCATCAGCACAAATTTCATGCAGCATGGAGGGCATGTACCCTCTATTGAGCTCAAAGGGTGCATACCCTGTTGTCTCTGAGATACTCACGTTAATCACAAACTCAGCGAGTGGGCACCAGTCCACCCAGTCCCGTTGGTCAGGGCAAACAACTACCCTCAGGATCTGGCCTATACTGCGGTTAGCCCACTCAGTTTGCCCATCTGTTTGAGGATGGAAGGACATCGACATGAGGAGTCATGCTCCTAGCAGTTTGTGGAGTTCCCTCCACCATTGGGACGTGAACTTTGAGTCACAATTGCTCACTATGGTACTAGGCAGCCCATGCAGCCTAACGATCTCCCTAAGGTAGATCCATGACAGCTCCTTAGCTGTCAGCGTAGTTCGCACCTGTCAGGTTCTGCTGAGTCGGAGGCTTTCTGGGAAAGCAATGCCCTTATAATGTGGACTTGATTTATGGATACTCGGGTGTCTGGAACGCCAGGGCTAGGTCTCCAGGGTTCAAGACGTGGACAGGGGTAATCCTGGGAGAGGGGACTTGGTCCGGGGGTTTTGGGTTGTGGGTAGCTGGGGGTTGGGTGGGGGTCGAGTCGTGAACCAGAGGTTCTAAGACAAGACCGAGTTAGCAAATTATAAGTCGCAAAGTACGTACCAAACTTAGAGCACACGGTTATTCAAGCGTGCCAGTCAATGCGTACCAATCAAGCAGAGGGCACGCAACAATTCAAGTTAATATCAAGACTAGCGAATACAATGGGGGACTATCAATGCGTACCAATCAAGCAGAGGGCACGCAACAATTCAAGTTAATATCAAGACTAGCGAATACAATGGGGGACTATGCTATAAGTACTACGGGGCCAGGTCTTGGGGTTCCGGGGTGTCTGGGATAAGTCCCAAGAGGCATTGAGTAGTGGACAGTGACTGAATACCTGGATTGCACATGGGGCGCATGATCAATTGGCGTGGAGGAAGCTGTGATGCGTGATGCGTGATGGCTGGAAGCGAGCCGCGTGATCCAATTGTTGATGACAGTTGGTCCCGGGGTCCATGAAGCAGGGTCTCCGGGGGTGCTGGCTGATGGCGGTCTTTGATGCATGTGATGGCAGCGTCGGCAGCTGTGGGGGCAGGGCACGCTGTGGGTTGACAAAGGAGGCTCTCAGATGGGGCTCCGGGGATGCCCTCAGGGGGTTCCGGAGGGGAGGGGTCATGACATCACCCCCCCCTCAGCACCGAGACCCTCCAAGGCATGTGTAGCCAGCAGTCCAGGCTGGGGTCCAGGTGTGGGATCCGGCGCGTGTCCTGACACGTATTGAAAAAAAAAATTCCCATCAAACTCAACATGTCACGTACGCCAACGCATTCCCTGATGACCCTGCCCACTGACAAAGTCACACCCCTAGTTGTATGGGAGGCCTGGGACGCCCAGTATCAGCACTGCCTGGATAGAGAGCGCATCGCGGCACTCTTCCAGCAACGTAGATGCATTCACATGTTCTTGCTTGGCACGATCAACCCCCCCCTTTTTAGAACAACAAAACGCACCTGCCCCGGAGGCGGGACCCAGTTGCCTGCTGGAGACTGTCCCCGAGGCAGACCTGGCCAGTCTCCTGGCATCGGTTCCCAGGTTGGTTCCTCAGGCGGGTCCCAGTCATCCCACGCCCACTGTCGCACGGATGACTGTCTGGCCCCCCCACCCTCCTCCCTCACCTTGCCCTCGTCTGGCTGCCTCACGTTTTTGTCAGTTAGAGATGGCCCCCGGTACCATATCAATGGTTCCAGAGGACCTGCGTATCCCATGGGCAGTCATGTCGCAGTCGTTGTTCGAGCAGGCCCTTGAGAGGCCCCGGGGGTTGCCCACCCATGCGTTATCCCATGGGCAGTCATGTCGCAGTCGTTGTTCGAGCAGGCCCTTGAGAGGCCCCGGGGGTTGCCCACCCATGCGTGGCACGTCAGTAATGGGCCGATAAGTGACGTCATACCTTGTGGTCGCCGCTAATGCCAACCCAGTGTGTGCACTGTGCTCGTCGGCTAGTGCCATGTCTTTTCGAGGCCTCCAGCCCATTATCGCAGAGGGACTCGTCAGTGTGCAAGGCATGTTGCCTTAACCACGAGCGATGTTCCATTTCAGCGTTATGGAGGGCGTGCTGTATGGTGCGGGAACAGGGGTGGCTGTTGGGAGGGGGTGACATGCAGAATGGAGGTGGAGGAAAGGGACTGGGTGGTCAAGCCGCCGATGGGAGCGCTGGGGTGTTCCAGGGGGAATGGGGCCCCAACAAGGGGGTCTTGGATGAGGGGGGCGGCGGGGGTGGGGAGTCGGGGCTGGCCTGTGGTCCTAGTCATGTGCCGGGCAACCCAGGCCGGGGCAAGCGGGGAGGGTTGTGTTGACAAGAGAAAGCGGCGGGCGTCGCCCAGTCCTTCCCCCGGGCCTTCCAAGCGGCCACGACTTTTCCAGGAGGCCCCCTTTCCAACCCCTCCCCTGCATCTGTCCCCAGCAGTGTTCTCCCCCTTGTCGGGGCGGCCGCTGAGCGTTGACGTGGCGGTGCTGCAGGAGCACGTGGACTGGGCTGAGTGGGAGAGGAGGGAGCTGGCCGACCACCATCAGGTTATGGCCAAGCATTTGTGGGGGGTTCGGACGACCCTGGCTCAGAGCGAGGAGGTAGTGAGGCAGGAGGCGGCAGCTTGGCAGTGGGTGGAGAAGGACCGGGGGGCGGCAGTCCGGGAGCTGCAGGAGATTCGGGTTGCATGGGGGGCATTGGAGGCCGAGCAGAATGCGCTGTGGGCCCAGCTGGAGCAGGGGGCAGGCCATCTGGAGCTGGCCCCTCAGAGCTTGCAGGACGTGGTCATTGCCCGGATGGCGGCTTTGAGTGAGTGGTTCGAGCCGTTTCCCTGAGTTCCTGCACTGATTTCCCAGGTTGGGCCCGGGAGCACCGCCTGCTCCTGGATGGGGCGGCTGCAGTGCTAGCCTCTCTGCAGGAGGGTCAGCGGCCCAAACTGACAACTCCCGGGATGGAGCATGGGCTGGACTTGTTGGGGAGATTGGTCTCGGCACACCGGCGGAGGAACATCTCAGCGCTGGGGACCTGGTTCAAGAGGGTCCTGGACGAGGGCAAGTCGCTCCCAACCTGGGACCAGCTGATGGAGGAGGCATTGTGAGAGTATGTTCTGGGGGAGCGGGAGAGGGAGGAGCCCCGGGGTTGGCCGTCAAGGTCCAGCAGGGGGGGGGAGGAGGGGGAGGGGGGCCTGGAGACCCCTCACTAGTGGGTCCTTCTTCGAACTTTCTTGGTAGCTACATCATGTGTCCTATACTGTAAGGTAGCGAGTCTCGTAACAAAAAATGTATATACTTGTTCTGCTGGAGTAAGTAAAAAGGAATAGTGTAAGTAATTTGGCAGGAAAGTTGGAAAGAGACCTTGCCCCGATTCCAGGGCGCTACTGTGAAAAAAGGTACTAAAAGGGAGTAAGATCTAGAGGGGGAGGGCAGAAAATATACATAGGAGTTGAATCTCTACTGAGCCCAGAGGCAGGGGTTACACCCACTACTGCCGTCTGTGGGTCCTGCGCTCAGGAGGGTCGTTTCCCAGGTGCCGTTGCTGGAAGTCCCAGAGTTTGTCGAGGGCATCTTCGAGGTTTTGGCACGGTTCCCAAGTGTTGTCCTCCGGGCCGTATCCCTTCCATTGTACGAGGAAGTGGGGTCGTCCACAAATGTTCTGGGAGTCAAGGATATCTTCAACCTTGTAGTGGTACTTGTCTTTGACCTCAACCGGGGGAGGAGGTTTGAGGTGTCATTTGGAGAAGGGATCTGGGGGGTGTTGTTCCAGGAGGTGGACGTGGAATATCGGGTGCAGGCCTTTAAGTCCCAGGGGGAGCTTGATCTTGTAGGCGTGGGATGAGACCTTCTTCAAGATTTTGAACGGGCCGAGGCGCTTATAATCGAGTTTTGGGGAGGGCTGGCAGATGCGGAGGTGGCGTCAATCTAACCATACCTTTGTCCCAGGGGTCCAGTCGGGGATGTCTTCCCGTTTTTGGTTGGCGTGTTTTGCATAGGCCTGGTTTGCGGTGTCAATTTCTTCCTGAAGGAACTCATGGAGGGACTGGAGGTCCTGGGCAACCTCGTGAGCGGCGTGCGACAGGATGTCCCAGAGCAAGAGTGTCAGTCGGAGGTGGTACCCCTTGTTGGCAAAGAAGGATGACACCCTGGTGGCCGAGTGCAATGTGTTGTTGTAGGTGAGCTCGGCACACCAGTTGTCCTGCAAGTAGTTGACATACAGCTGGAGGTATTGCTTGAGAGACTGATTGACCCTTTTGGTTTGACCATCAGTTTCGGGGTGGTAGGCGGTAGAGAGGTTAGTCTTTACTTCAAGGGCCTTACACAGGGAAGTTCAAAACTTGGACACAAAGAGTGGGCCATGGTCAGAGACAATGTCGTCTGGGAGACCGTGTTTGGCAAAGACGTGCTCAAGGAACAGCCGGGTGAAGTCCGGGGCGGTGTCAGTGGTGTGGCAGAGTAGGAAGATGCCCTGCTTGGTTAACCTACACACAACGACGAGAATGGCATCGAACCCTTCAGATTCTGGGAGTTCGATGATGTGATCCAGGGATATGGAGGACCAGGGGCGTCATCCGACTGGCAGGGGTTTCAGGAGTCCATATGGTCGGTGTCAGGGGACCTTGGCCCGGAGACAGGGTTCGCACAATCGAATGTAACAGGTCACATCCTTCTTCAACCCTGGCCAAAAGTAAGTCTGGGAGACAAGTTGGAGGGTCTTACATATTCCAGGGTGTCCCCAGAGCTTGTGGTCATGGTGTTGGCAGAGGACGTTGTAGCAAAGTCGGGCATGATCTGGGACGTAGATGCGGCCGTCCTGGAGGAGGAGTTTTTTGTCAGGGGACAAGGAGAAGGCGGGGTCCTGGTCGGTTCCATTGGGGGGTTGCAGGAGTCGTGGTTGGTGAAGTACTTGTCTCGGGGGGCACGGCGGATCTGGCTCAGGGTCCCTTCGTCATTTAAAATCAGTACAGCATTCAGATGTTTGGGAGGGATCACCACGCGATGATTGAACGCATTGCGTTCCGCCTCAAATGACTTCTTGGGGTAGACATCTGGTCGACGGGTGAGGGCATCGGATTTAGCTCCAAGTCGTCCTGGGCGGTACTGGATTGTGAAGTCGTACTCCGAGAGGATCTTGGACCATTGGGCCTGCCGTCGACTAAGTTGCTTGGTCATGGTGAAGTACTGCAGGTTATTGTGATCTGAGTAGACCTGGATCTGGTGCCGGGCTCCCTCGAGGTAGGCCCGCCATTGCTTGAAGGCTTCGACGATGGCAAGGAGCTCCTTGTTGTAGATATTGTAGTTGAGCTTGGCGTCAATCATGGCCCAGGTGTAGAAGGCAACCGGCTGGGGCTTCCCACCATCGGATCCCATCTGCAAGAGAATCCCGGCGATGGCATAGTCGGAGGCGTTGCATTTGAGGATGATTGGGAGGGCGGGGTTGTAGTGCCGGAGTACGGGGGCAGCTGTGAAAGCCTCCTTGAGTAGGTTAAAGACGCTCTGGCACTTACTGTCCCAGTTCCATGCAACGTCCTTGTGGCAGCTGTGAAAGCCTCCTTGAGTAGGTTAAAGACGCTCTGGCACTTACTGTCCCAGTTCCATGCAACGTCCTTGTGTGTGAGCCGGTTGAGGGGTTTCATGATACCGGAGTAGTTGTCTATAAACCTCCGGTAGAAATTAGCAAAACTCAAGAAGGATTGTACTTCCTTGACGTTCTGGGGCTGCGGCCAGTTGACGATGGCCTCGACCTTGTGGGGGTCCATGTGAACGCCATTTGGAGATATGATGACGCCAAGATACTCAACCTCTTTCATGTGGAATGAACACTTCTTGGGCTTGGCATGGAGGTTGTGCTCCCGGAGGTGTTCAAGGACTTGCCGGACATGCTTCTGGTGGTCCTCCTTCAAGTCAGAATAGATGAGGATGTTGTCCAGGTAGACGATCACGAAGACGTTGCTTATGTCGTGGAAGATGTCGTTCATGAAGTATTGGAACGTGGCGGGGGAGTTAGTCATTCCAAAAGGCATCACAAGGTACTCAAACAGACCATACCACGTGCAGAACGTGGTTTTCCACTCATGTCCCAGGGCAATGCAGACATTGTTGTAGCCGGAGCGGAGGTCAATTTTTGTGTAAACCTTGGCACTGCAGAGTCAATCAACCAGATCGCTGATGAGCGGGAGCGGGTAGCAGTTCTTCTTGGTGATCTTATTGAGTCTCCAGTAGTCAACGCAGAGTCGGAGCAAACTGTCCTTCTTCTTGGCGAATAGAACTGGGGCTTCAGCGGCAGAGGTGGAGGGTTGGATGAATCCCTTACCGAGCATTTCATTGAGGTAGTCCTTGAGGGCCCAGAGTTTGACCTCCGACATGTTGTACACCTTGCCAAAAGGGGGGGCGGCTCCTTCCTCGAGGTCGATTGTGTGGTCATAAGGGCGGTGGGGGGGAATCTCCTTGGCGTCTCCTTTGGAGAATACGTCAGCAAACTTGTGATACTCCAGGGGAACTACTTCTTGGAGGATCTGCTCCTCAGTTTTCTTTTTCAGGGGGATAGCGTCCCCTTGTAGGTGTTCTTCCGGGAAAGATGGCGAGGTGTGTAGCTGAAACGTGGGGGTTCCATCCTTCATGAGGTGGGCAAAGGGGGCGGCTCCAATGATCCTAATGTCAAGTGTGTTTGGGTCAATCAGGGTCGCGGGTGCATTGGCTGGAGCGGGTTTGACGTGTGTCTGAGACTGGCCTGGGTAGTTCAGCCCTTTGTACTTGTTCCGAGGAATGTTTGGGGGTTGATCAGGGACCTTGCGGGCTTGGACGGGTGTGGGTGGCGTGGCTGTCACCCCAGGGGTGTTGGGCATTGGGTCGCTCCCTAGGGCCTGGAGGTGCACGGTGGTCAAGGGGTGGTCTTTGGGTCCTGGGAAGGTCATGGTGAGCGTCCTCCAGTCAATGTCAGGGTTCGTGTCGCGTAGCCAGGGTAGTCCCAGCACCATCAGGGTCAATTCATGAAGTCACGTGACCAGGAAGTTGGAGGTGAACTCGTAGTTGTTGTCCAGGGTCACGCATCCCAAGTGAGACCTCTGGATGGGGCCGGAGGAGGAGGAGGTGCTGTCAAGGTGTTGCAGGCAGATGGGCTGGTCAAGGGAGTCATGGGGGAGGTCGAGGGCATCGCTGATGAAAACTCCAGTGGCTCCGCTGTCGATGAGGGCCAATATCAGTTCTGGGGCACCGTCCAGCCTGGCATTGATGACAAAGGATCGGGACGAGTGGGACTGGAGTCCAGAGAGTGGTGGGGGCCCGTCCAGGTGGTCCTTCGGGGTAGGGTCCGGAGAGTGGAGAATGTCGAAGGGGAGTTGCTGGTCATCGGGTGTTGGTTCCCGGGTCAGGCAGAGGGTGAGACGTCGCCAATTGATGTGGGGGTTGGTGTCTCGAAGCCATGGAAGCCCTAAGACCAGGAGTGTGGAGGAGTGGAGTTTGGTTATTAACATCTGGAGGGTGTGAGTCTGTCACATGAAGTGAGTGATGTCCCCCACCGTAGAGGCATCTCCGTCAAAGAGGCAGAGCCATACCAGGACCGGGAGTTGTTGAGCGGGTTCTGGGGCTAAGGTAGACAATGCCTCGCCGATGAAGTTGTCTGTGGCGCCACTGTCGATGAGGGTGTTAAGGGGGATTCTGGAGGAGGTGAGGCGGGTGTTGAGGAGGAGGGAATGCGAGGAGTGGGAGGGTAGGTAAGCTGTGAGGGTGTCCTGCACAAGTGTCGTGGAGCAAAGATGGGAAACCGGGGCGGAGAAGACGTCGGGGTCGATTCTGCGATTTAGGGCGTCTTCCAGATCTAAATCGCCAGGTCGTTTTCCAAATACTCGTAGGTGGCGTCCTCTCCTTCGAAGGTCCAGGTGGCGCATCCCATAACCTGTTGTTGGGGGCACTCAGAGATAAAATGGTCTTTCTCACCACAGAGTATGCAAACGCCTTTCCTCCTTCGCCATTCCTGCACATCCTTCGGAACTCCAATCCAGGGTCATCCCTTTTTTTGAAGCTGGTTGGCCCAGAGGGCCACCTTGCCCCGTTTGTCAGCGAAGTCAAGGTCTTTGGGGTCTTCCGGGGGTTCCTTGGGGCTTGGCACATTGCCCAGGTTGTGGGCGGCCACGGTGGCATTGAGTTGGGCCTGGGGGCAGGCGCCGCTGCTGGGGTTAGCATTGGGCAGGCCACGACTTACCGGGGGTCAGCCGCCAAGGAACGCGGGGGGGACCGGGGTTTTGATTTTGGAGGTTGGGGGTTTCACCAGAGGGCCATGGGGGTCCTCCTCTAGAGTTCCAGGGGGCTCAGGAGTTTGAATACTCGCTGCGGTCTTCCCAGTAGCATTGGTCAATCTGCATGACGAGGGCCTTGTATCCATCATAGGAGGGTTGTTTCAGGGCGAGTCGGAGGACGTCCTTGATACATTGTGGCAGTGCACAGCGGAGGGCGTACCAAAGGGCGCTGTAATTCCAACCTGTCTTGTAAGCTTTCTTTTCAAAATGTATGATGAAGGTGGTGAAACGTTCTTCAGAGCGCATCCAGAGGTTGAAGAGGTTGTCCTCAGCCTCAGCCACGGTGTCGTAGATCCCGAATTTACCGGAGAACTCATTGACAAAGGCTTGCCAGCAAGAAAGTGCCGGGTTGTCAGGGTCAAACTGGATGAGGGCCATGTAGTGGTTGAAGGCGATCCCCTGGAGGTACGAGGCAGCGAAGGCCACCCGGGAGCTGTCAACCTGAAACGTGAGTGGCTTCGCCTGAAACATGTTAAGACATTGGGTGAGGAATGTACGCCATTTTCAGGGGTCCCAGCCCGTGAATGCATCGGGCTTTTGAATGTCCAGACATCCTTCACGGGTAAGGGCGTCGCAAGCGTTGTCTGGTCCAGCAGCGTTGCAGGGAGGGGGGCCAGCATTGTAGTAGTAGTAGTAATGGTTACCCCCCTCCTTGTGGAGGAAAAGCACTGAGGGCAGGACCCCACCTGCCTGGAGGGCCTCCTCTGGGTGGCTCACCTGGGGGTCCACGCCCGGGAGGTCTGTTGTCCCAGGGGGGTTTGTTCCTGCTGGGGGGAGGCCTGGGTCTCCACACAGGGGAGGTGGGGGACCTGGGGGTCATTCTCAAAGTTTGGCTGGGGGTGGCAGAGGCAGTCGGGGAGAGTTCGGTGGTGTCAGGTCGGTCTGAGGGGGGCCAGGTGCTGGGTCGGGTGCCGGGTTGCATGGGGGATGTTCAGCCTGGGAGGGTCGTGCTTGCATCGGAGGTCACGGGGGATTTTGTAGGTCGAAGTGGGGCAGTGAGTTGCAATGGAAGCTGGGTTCCGGAGGGGCCAGGGCAGATGTGGGAGGCGGTGCTGGGGCGGTTGCGGATGCAGGGCATTGTTTGTTGTTGCCGCATGTGAGCTCGTCGATGTAGCACAATGTGTCATCCGTGCTAGGGGTGTCCACCTGGGGTCTACTGGGGTTCATCGGGGCCAGAGGTCAGGCATTGTCCATTCACAGGAGCAGTTCCAGGGGTCTCTGGGGCTGTCCCCAGGTCTTGAAGGTGCTAGGAACAGAGTTAGCCCTATGGCAAGTTGATAAGTCTACCGTGCGGGCAGCAGGTTGAGAGACCATAGTATGGCTGAGGCGTTTTGTCGCTCTTTCCATTGTCGTTGCTCCAGAGTGGGGGCCGCGGGGGCAGCTGGGGCCGGTTCTGGGAGTTCCCGTTGAATGTGAATCGAGCAACCCAGGTCTGCAGGGTCGTTGAGTGGTCGAGGAGAGGGGGACGCGTGGACTTTGTTGAGCAGCTGTTGCAATTCTTTGCAGAGGATTGTGTTGCGCCTATACTTTACCATAGTCTGCTTTGGGAGTTCTCCTCTTGTGAGGCGATCCCCAAATTTGACCAAGCAATGGGCCCAGTCTTCCGGAGTGCCCTCAAAGTTGTCGTGTCCGAATTCCATGAGTAGCGCCCTTGCCCATTGCGCGAAGTCCTCCGGTGAGATCCTGAGTGAGCGGAGCACTTCGTCCTGTTGCTGTTCGTACTCCTCGAGGCATCGTCATCTCATTGGCGAGGGAGGGGTTTGAGTGGGTGGGGCGGCAGCTGGGTAGTGATGAGGGGGGTAGTTGGGGTGGGGAGGTCCTTGGGGTTGGGGAACGAGGCGCTGGTAGCCATAGTAGGGGGTGGGTGCAAAGGGGCCCTCGCTGGGGAGAACCGGGCAAGGTCCACTGAGAACTGGTGGGGTCTCCGGCAGGCTCCCAGGTGCTCCGGTACAAGGGGACCTCCACAGGTCATGCCATGGCTAGGTTGGGCGGAGAGGCCCAGCTGGCTGAGGGCCCCAGATCATAGAGGGAAGGGTCAGGGGCCCAGTGGCGGTGGAGATACTGGGGTTTGTACAGGAGAGGTGGATAGGCAGGGCGGGGGGTCTGTGCGGAGTAATGATTGGGGACTGGACGCCTGTAAGGGTTGGTCTGGTAGCCCATGGGGTAGTAGGTGTGAGTATACGTAGCCATCAAGAATGGTGTAAGGAGGGAGTCTTGATATTATGTCAGGTTCTGCTGAGTTGGGGGCTTTCCAGGAAAGCAACGCCCTTACAATGCGGACTTGATCTATGGATCCTCAGGTGTCTGGAACTCTGGGCTAGGACTCTGGGGTTCAAGACGCAGACAGGGATAGTCCTGGGAGAGGGGACTTGATCTGGAGGTTTTGGGTTTTAGGTAGCTGGAGATTGAGTGGGGGTCGAGTCATGAACTGGGGGTTCTAAGACGAGACCGAGTTAACAAGTTACAAGTCGCGAAGTACGTACCAAACTTAGAGCACGCAGTTATTCAAGCGTGCCAGTCAAAGCATGCCAGTCAATGCATACCAATCAAGCAGAGGGCACGCAACAATTCAAGTTAATATCAAGACTAGCGAATACAACGGGAGACTATGCTATAAGTACTATGGGGCCAGGTCTTGGGGTTCCGGGATGTCTGGGATAAGTCCTGGAAGGCATTGAGTAGCGGACAGTGACTGAATACCTGGATCGTGTATGGGGCGCGCAATCAATTGGCATGGAGGGAGCTGTGATGCGTGATGCGTGATGGCTGGAAGTGAGCTGCGTGATCTGATTGTTGATGATGGTTGGTCCCGGGATCCATGAAGCAGGGTCCCCGGGGGTGCTGGCTGATGGCGGTCTTTGATGCGTGTGATGGTGGCGTCGGCAGCTGTGGGGGCGGGGCATGCTGTGGGTTGACAAAGGAGGCTCTCGGATGGGGCTCTGGGGATGCCCCGAGGGGGTTCCAGAGGGGAGGGGTCATGACAGCACCAGTATGAGGTGCACCATGCTTGTCATGCGGCATATTACCATCCAGAGGTAATCGAACTCTCTGGACTCAGGAAACGGACCTACAAAGTCCATTCCAATGGAGTCCCAAGGTTTTACCAGCACAGGTAGCTGGTGTAGCTTCCTGGGAGGGGATCCAGGGGGCAACTTTGCCCTCTGACATGCTGCGCATGAGGTGCAGAACTTAGTCACTTCTTGGGCCATATGTGGCCACCAATACCATCTCCGGATGTAGCCCAATGTTTGGGCAGCACCAAAGTGCTCCACCAGTGCATGGGCCTGGTCCAAGACTCGTGTAACAATGGTCCACGTATGGGGGAGGCAGACCACTGCCACCCCTTGACGGTTCTCTGTGATCAGTATACCAGGCTCATGCCTGAACCGAGGATGGTCGTCAGGATTGGCGATTATCTCGGCAAAGAGAGAATTATTGCCATATTCCTGCACCACTTCTATCTGGAAGTCATCGCTGCCCAGGCTAGGGGGCTGGGATGAAGGCAATTCGCCTTCAAGCATCTCAGCCAGCATAATGGGTATATCGGGGCACTTGTGCTTCCCAGGTGACGCTGGGTCCACAACTTCATGCTCCTTGAGCATCTGGGTGGCTACATCCCGCTCTTCACACTGCTCCCTGAGGTGAGTGCTTTGCCTCCATTTGTCATCACGCATAGCACATACTTCCAGGATGTGCTCCCTGAGCTCCTGGTAGCGGTGGAGAGGTAAATCCTCTCCATCTGGGTCTATGTGGCAGTCTGCCTGCACATACTCATGAGGCTCGTGAGCCTCCCTGACTACATCACTCTCAAAGTAGCGAGACAAGCAGTTTGCTACTTTGTTGAGTTCACCTTTAACATAGGTGATGTCAAACTGGTATCTCAACATGTAGTCTATCCAACATCGCTGGCGTGGTGACAAGTTCACCTGAGTTTTGAAGAACTCAAGTGCCTTGTGATCCGTTATGATGTGGATGGGATATCCCATCAGCTTATCCTCTCACTTGAGGAGGGCCTTGAGTATGGTGAGAGTCTCCAGCTCGTGCACAGCATAGTTTTGCTGGGCCGTTGTGAATTTCTTCGACATGAACCCTGCTGGGCGGCAAGTCTGCCAGCTACTTCCCTGACTGTACATGGCTCCAATGCCTGTCTTAGACGCGTTGCAAATGAGCCATATCAGCTCGTCCCGTCTAGGGTCGATTGGTCAAATCACCAGAGTCTTCGTACAGATCTGTTTGACCATCTCAAAGCACTGCTGGTGCAGCGGCCTCCAATTGAATGGTGACCCATTCTGTGTCATGGCCATAAGTGGTAGGCCATAACATCGGGCAAGAAGCTCGATATGTAGTTGACAAGGCCAACAAATTGTTGGATGTCATTGTAATTTTGTGGTGTGCGCCATTCCCAAATGCGATCAAGCTTGTCCTGATCGGGGTGGATACCCCACTCATCAATGACATGCCCTAGGCAGTCTATACTCTGAGTGTAAAGCTCACACTTTTTCCACTTCAAGTACAACTTGTACTTGCGTAGTTGTTCGAAGATGACTCTGAGGTGCTGCTCATGCTCCTCCATAGAATCCGAGTAGATGAATATGTCATCTAAGTAGATGTGCATAAAACGTCCTATTACGTCTCAAAAAATAGAGGTTATTAGCCTCTGAAAGGTTGCAGGAGCATTACAGTCTCCAATCTGCATTATGTCTCCTGGTTGTTTGTGGGGTGCTCTGCCTCAGACTCAGCAGACACGTCTCCATCACTCCCACTTGCAGCTGCAGTATGTGCAGCTTGAAGGTGGGTGCAGGGTGTATACTCCTTCCTCAGGGCTTCCGGCTTTGCAGGGCAATTGGTAGCATAGTGGCCTGGTTGGCCACATGTGAAACAAGTCTCCATCTGACCTGGTGGATTGGCCGGCTTGAAATCTGGCCTTGGTTTAGGACGTTCTCCATCCGGCGCCTGCTCTGGGCGTGGGCGGCATGCTGGCATTGGGGGTGGGAAAAGGAGGGAAGGGGAGGTGCACAGCCTAAAGTTATTGCGGGGAGGAAGAGAGAGGGGAGGGAAGTGGGAAACCTCGAGGAGGATTGATTCATGGTGCACAGCCTAAAGTTATTGCGGGGAGGAAGAGAGAGGGGAGGGAAGTGGGAAACCTCGAGGAGGATTGATTCATCCCATGACATCCACCAATAGAGGAGGCTTTCACTCGTGGGCTGATGCCCACTGGTGGCCGCTGACACACATTGATGTCCGCTAGTGTCTGCTGGCATCCGCTGGGCCTGCGTGCGCATGTGTGTGCCCGCCTTTTATCGATTTACTAGATCATGTCATACAGCACATTGTGACATGTCTGCAGCTCTGTATTCTATGGCACTGTGGGCACTGCACTGCTCCAGTGTAGTGGACTCCGCTGGACACGTATGGTATGGCACAAAGCAAGCTCCTGTACAATGTATGACACGTACTGTTGTGATGTCTCTATGTAATTCATAGTAGTATCGCAATTGATTGCTTTGATATTCATGTCATCATTGTCAGAGGACTTCTCTTTTCTTCTTTTTTTCACTCCTTATTTCTTCATTCTTCTTTCATTTATTTCCTTATTCCTTCTATCATTCTCTCATTTTGCTGTTTCCATTCTCTTAATACTATCTGTTAGTACTATTATCAGCTTTTAAGATGCTCTGGTTCTTTAGCTATTATTCAGGCAAGTATGGGCCCTTCAGCACCGCTTCTAGACTGCTTATATAAGCTGGAGTTTGCCTTTCTAATTTCCAAAGTCTGGAGTTTTCCTGCCTTGTTTGCATAGTTGTTTGGTTGGTCAATTTTTGAGTTTTTAAGGTTTTGTTATACTGTACAGTTGTTTTCCATGCTTTAGAAGCCCCAGAAGCATCTAACCTGGCATAGAAAATCCCCAGACTTGTTCTCTTTGGATCTCCCTCTACTAGCTGTGTGACTGAGCCATAGCCTTGAGAAGTCACTCTTACAATTATTGGTTGTGTAATGGCTCCAATTTATTACTGAAGCTCATATAAGCTTCAGCTCTTGTGTTTCATATAGTTGGAAATTTGATTTCTATTTTTATTTTTATTTTATATTTAATAGTACTAAAAAATATAAGATGGATTCTAGTTTTATTGTGTAATCTGAGCTATAAGAATTTTTTGAACTCATCTACATTGAAGATGAACTAGTGTAAAAATCAATGCTTGATCTCAGCCTCAATCTCTTTTTGTTTGATTAAGGCTTTAGTTTTTTTCCAACTTTTAAAATATTGTTTCAAGCTAAATTATTGTGTTAAATTTTTCTGAATTCTTTTAAGCATTTTTTTTTGCCTCTACACACTTCAGAATATAGCAGAAATTTTTAAAGAAACATTTATTAAAAATTATGTAACTTGTTTTTAATAAATGTTTTTCCTAAAATCTCTACAGTAGCTCAAAAAACTGTCCCAATGTTTCATACTTTTTGAAAGATGACATTGGCATGAAGGATAGAAAGTACTTAAAATCCTGATTAAATCACGTAAAATACTATGGCATTGTAGCTACAAAATGAATCTAGGTTTATGTAATCAAGATCAAACCTGATGGAGCAATAGCCATTTTAAAATATTCACTCATTGAGACAGTTTTTTGAGCATCTCTAATTTTAATATCTAGTACTTTGTCCTCTATTTGCCTTGATAACTGCTTGAATCCTTCTAGGCATGCTTTTTATTAGTCTTTGGCATACCTGTGATAGTATTTCATCTCATTCCTTTGCAACTCTCTCCCATAATTCATGCACACCATAAGGTGTTTCATACTGCTTAAGTTGCTCTTTGAGGTACTTCCAGAGATGTTCAATAGGGTTGAGATCAGGAGATTGGGCTGGCCACCAAAGGACATTAAAGTTGTTGTCCTCAAACCACTTGTCAGCCCTCTTGGAGTTGTGTTTGGAGTTATTGTCCTGTTGAAAGTAGTGGGCACCCTCCTCCATCTCCAACTTTTCAAAGTTCTCCTTTGCCCCATCATCTAAAATTTCACAGTACTGCTCTGCATTCATGATCCCCACCACCTCTACAAGCCTTTCTACCCCATTCCAACTCATACAGCCCCATATCATGAGATTATTCCCTCCTCCATGCTTCATAGTAGGTGTAGTTGTTCAGTTTGAAATGTCTTCTCCTTGTAGCTTCCACACATACTGCTTCCTATCTGACCCAATCCTGTTAATCTTTGTCTCATCTGTCCACAACACTCTTTTCCAGTCCTCTATAGTCCAGTTCTGATGCTTCTGAGCCCATTTAAGCTGTAGTTGTCAATGTTTAGCTTTGAGCATAGGAACTTTTCTCTTGGTAGCAGACCAATACCCCTCCTCCTTCAACACATTCCAGACAGTCTTGGAAGAGACAGGGTTGGAAATGATGTTGTTGATAAAATTAGTGGCCTGGACAGCTGTATTAAGTCTCCCAGTTGAGATTTGTCAAACAATAGCCTGTTTATCATATGGAGTAAGCTTAGCAGGACAGCCTCTAGGATGGTTTTCCTTGTCCATCTCCAACTCTCTACCAATCCTCCCAGTAGTAGACTTCCCTAGACCAGTTTGAGCCCCAATCTGACCAGAGAATACCCTTGAGCAAGAAAAGAAGCAACAGTAGAGTGTTGTGCAGAAGGAATAGGTTTCATGATAGTGGTTGAAAGTCAAGATGTAGTTCAACCAGCTTGAACTACTCCCAAATATATCTACACATGGTCACATGACTTTGTTTATATTCCCACATGCAACTTACTCTTTATTTCTGAGTAAAATAGGGATAAACCTAAAAAATTAGAGATGCTCAAAAAACTGTCCCAATGAGTGAATATTTTAAAATGGCTATTGCTCCATTAGTTTTGATTTTGATTACATAAACCTAGATTTGTTCTGTAGCTACAATGCCATAGTATTTTACATGATTTAATCAGGATTTTACGTACTTCTCCTCCTTCATGTCAATGTCATCTTTCAAAAAGTATGAAATATTGGGACAGTTTTTTGAGCCACTGTATTATGTCCTGAAGTTAGATCTGACTAAACTTAGTAAGCTTTACTTATTCACTCAATTTTTCAGAAATTATCCTATATATTATAGATATTTAGTGTAATAGTTTGTATTAAAGAAGTAGAATTTTTTATACAGAAAATTTGAATAATTAAAAAAATTTTATTAGAGTTTCTGAAAAAGTACTTATTAGAAATTATATGACTCTAATAAATGTTTCTTCAGAAATCTTCAATGTGCTCTGAAGTATATAATATTAAGATATGATTTAATAAGAATAAAATAATAATATTTTTATAATATATTTACAAAGAAATTATAAATATTTATAAAATACTAAAAATCTGTTTAATTTTTAATTTTTGATTTAATATTTTTCTTTCCACTTTTAATAGCCTTCTGAAAATAATTTCAAAGATAGTTTAAAAAAAGGAGATTATTAAAATAATTGTTTTCTGATACTGCCTGCTAAAGAGCTAAAATCTATTGCTACATCTTTTTTTAGCTTCTTAAAATTTTCTAGTTTTTTTTAAAATAATTACAAAATTATTTATACTACTAAAAGTACTAAAATAATTGTTTTTTAATACTGCTTGCTAAGTAGCTAAGACTTGTCTCTGTATATCTTCAGCCTCTTGAAGTCTTCCAGCTTTTTTTAGAGTAAGTGCAAGATTATTCATGCTACCAAGAGTATCAGGATGACTGTTTCCTAATACTGCTTGCTGAGTAGCTAAGAGTTGTCTCTGTATATTCTCAGCCTCTTGAAGCCTTTCAGCTTTTTTTAGAGTAAGTGCAAGATTATTCATGCTACCAAGAGTATCAGGATGACTGTTTCCTAATACTGCTTGCTGTGTAGCTAAAACTTCTCTCTGTATATTTTCAGCTTCTTGAAGGCTTCCAGCTTTGTATAAAATAACTGCAAGATTACTCATACTACCAAGAGTATCAGGATGACTGTTTCCTAATACTGCTTGCTGAGTAGCTAAGACTTGTCTCTGTATATTTTCAGCTTCTTGAAGCCTTCCAGCTTTGTCTAAAATAAGTGCAAGATTAATCATGCTATTAAGAGTATCAGGATGATTGTTTTCTAATACTGCTTGCTGAGTAGCTAAGACTTGTCTCTGTATATTTTCAGCCTCTTGAAGCCTTCCAGCTGTTTTTAGAGTGAGTGCAAGATTATACATGCTAATAAGAATGTCAGGATGATTATTTCTTAATGCTGCTTGCTGAGTAGCTAAGAGTTGTCTTTGTATATTCTCAGCTTCTTGAAGCCTTCCAGCTTCTCTTAAAGTAAATGCAAGATTATTCATGCTAATAAAGGTATTAGGATGATTATTTCCTAATACTGCTTGCCGAATAGCTAAAACTTGTCTTAGTATATTTTCAGCCTCTTGAAGCCTTCCAGCTTTTTCTAAAGTAAGTGCAAGATTATTCATGCTCATAAGAGTATTAGGATGATTGTTTCCTAATACTGCTTGCTGAGTAGCTAAAACTTGTCTCTGTATATCTTCAGCTTCTTGAAGCTTTCCAGCTTTTTCTAGAGTAAGTGCAAGATTATTTATGCTCATAAGAGTACTAGGATGATTATTTTCTAATACTACTTGCTGAGTAGCTAAGACTTGTCTTTGTATATCTTCAGCCTCTTGAAGCTTTTTAGCTGTTTGTAAAGTAATTGCAAGATCATTCATGCTATTAAGAGTACTAAGATGATTGTTTCCTAATGTTGCTTGCCGAGTAGCTAAGACTTGTCTCTGTATATCTTCAGCCTCTTGAAGCCTTCCAGCTTTTTCTAGAATAAGTGCAAGATTATTCATGCTACTAAGAGTATTAGGATGACTGTTTCCTAATACTGCTTGCTGAGTAGCTAAGACTTGTCTCTGTATATTTTCAGCTTCTTGAAGCTTTTTAGCTTTTTTTAAAGTAAATGCAAGATGATTCATGTTATAAAGAGTATCAGGATGATTGTTTCCTAATTTTGCTTGCCAAGTAGCTACAACTTGTTTTTGTATATTTTCAGCCTCTTGAAGCCTTTCAGCTTTTTCTAAAACAAGTGCAAGACCAATCATGCTAATAAAAATACTAGGATGATTGTTTCCTAATACTACTTGCTGAATAGCTAAGACTTGTCTATGTATTTTTTCAGCCTCTTGAAGCTTTTCAGCATTTTGTAGAGTAACTGCAAGATTATTCATGCTACTAAGAGTAATAAAATGATTATTTCCTAATGCTGCTTGCTGAGTAGCTAAGACTTGTCTCTGTATTTTTTCAGCTTCTTGAAGCTTTCCAGCTTTTTGTAAAGTGACTGCAAGATTATTCATGCTATCAAGAGTACTAAAATGATTGTTTCCTAATGCTGCTTGCTCAGCAACTAAAACTTGTCTTTGTATTTTTTCAGCCTCTTCAAATCTTTCTACCTGTTGCAATGCATATCCTAATATATTTTTCCACTTATTAAGATTTTGATATTCTGTTTTTTCAATAGCAGTTATAACTTTTTCTATTTGATCAATTGCATCATTCCATAGAGTTGCTATATATAGTAATCTTGTAAATACTTTTAAAACCTCCAATCCTATTGATGTGTTTTTTTGTAATTTCCTGACATGAGGTAACCACATTTGAGCATCATTATAATCAAAATCTTTCTGTTCTAAAGACTGATATATTTGTGATACACAGTCATACAATCTGTTTTTTTCTTCATTTGTTAAAAACTCATGACAACACTCTTGAACTAAAGGATGCATTCTTATGAGGTTTTCTCCAATTTTTTCAACCAATGAATATGATGTTAGTAATATAATTATATCTTCAATTAGCTCTTCATTCCATTGCTCTTCATTATCAAGAAATAATGTTAAACTCTGTTGAAGCTGTGAAACTTCACTATTTTTTTGTATTTTTAAAACATTCCATGCTCTTTGCACAATATCAATAGGTATTTTGTCATAATGACAAATACTCCAAAAGTTGAGTACTATCTTTGCAGATATAGAAAGCTTGTCATAACTGATTTTCCATGTAGAGTAGAGTGACAGTGAATAACTATCAATATGTTGTTTTGTATTTTGTTCTAGATATTTTTTTTTATTTAATTTATATTTCTCAATATATTGAGCAAATTTTAGCCATGGTTCTCGCAACAAAACACAACCAGCTTGTACAATAGCTAGAGGAAAAAATCCAAGTTCTTTAACTAACTCTTTAGCTTCTGCATAGATAAACTCTGATCTGCTACAAATTTTATGAAGAAGAGCAATTGAATCTTTTTCAGATAAGTTTTCAATTTTATCACTGTGTTGAGGTGCATGCAATGCACATTCCTTATTTCTTGTAGTAATAATAATGTTTCCATGTTGGCATGATGGGAAAAAAGGCTGAAGATCAAGCATTGGATCATCTGCATTGTCAAAAATTAATAGCCACTCTGTTTGATCACAGCAAAGCAATTCTAAACCAGCAATTAAGCTAGGCTCAGAAGTTGTTGTTTGACTAGCAATAAATTTGAAAAATTGTTCTATAGACATTTTTGAACTTGCATCAATGAAATATATAGAGGAAAATCTGAATTATTTATTAACAACACTTCATAGTAAGATCTTTATATCAAACTCACCTTGATTTATATATTGCCAAAAATTTCAAAACAATCTGTGTTTTTCCAGATCCACCTAAACCATGCAAAACATATCTCCTCTGTATATCAGAAGTAGAGTTTGTAGCAAAATATTTATTCAATTTTTCCAATATATCTTTTCTTCCTACAAAGATTGGAGTAGGACTATGAAGTTGATAGATATTTTTGATGAAAGTTTTGGAAAGATTTTTAGGCAATACAGAGCCTCTAAAGTCTCCTATACAAATTTTACAAGAACTAGCAGTTAAAGCTTGTACTATGTCATTGACTTTTTGTGCAATAGTAATCTGTTGCAAATAAGACAAAGTATGTGTTTTAATTTCTGACAACTTCTTCTGACTATCCAAAAGTAAGGTCTGCAGACCTTGATCAACATTAAGCCTGAAAAACACATTAGGAATGTGTTTATATTGGCTCATCAACTCTTCAGCAACTCTTTCACTATCAATTGCAATGTTTCTGACAACATTCAAAGTATGCTTCATACTTGGATGTTTAGAGTGCTGCAAAGAAATAGGGTCAACTTTTCCAGCACCTATACTAACAAGACAAGCCACTTGTGCAGAATAACCAAACACAGATTCTGCTTCTTCAAGAACAAGTCTGCTGGGGTTATTATATCCCAAGCTACCACCAATAAAAGATTCTTGAATGCCTCCTTCAGTTATTGATACAGACTCAAAAAGGGGTTATTATATCCCAAGCTACCACCAATAAAAGATTCTTGAATGCCTCCTTCAGTTATTGATACAGACTCAAAAAGACCTGGATTGGCAGTAGTTGCACGTGCTGCTTCTACAATAGTGCAGTTATAGCTCTGATTTGCACCCACTGTATATGAACGAAAAAATCGTGGTGTCATATGAAAAGATGGAAGTGCCACAACAAAACTAGATATCTACATGTTATTTTCTTACCAACACAAAAAAATAATACACAGACCTTTTACAAATTTGAGAATCAACATCTTGCAGTAGAGAATTTCGTGATTTTCCAGAAGATTCAATCATCGCCTCCATCTTAGTCTTAAAGATGGAGGCTTTGAACTTTTCTTTGCTCTTTCGCCACTGCTTCACTGAGAAGACACTAGAAGAAAAGCGAACATATTCCTCAATGGCCCGATCAATTGGCATCTCGAGACGTCCGAGCATCAATGCAATAAGCCTAGAAGATGAAATCTGAAACAATACTCAAGAGAATCTCGTACGGCACATACCCTCCCGTTCCGACACCACCAATCATATCAAAATACTGGCAAGGTTTAGGTACTATGGCAGCTTTGTTGATGAACCTAATCCTGTTCATAAACTCTTGTATGATTAGAAGCTCTGAGAGGCCACGGATACCCCCGTCATCTGTATAGTGTCAGACCCAATGAAAAGTATGAATGTCAAGAAACAGCCTACCGAGGGAGAGAAGCCTCAGTCCACGATGATTCGAAAGACCTGTACTCTGCATGGTGCAAATTGAATTCTGGCAATGACTTACGTGCACTTGAAGATGGGTGTGAGAAATCAACCTTACAGCTGAAGTTTGGAATCGATCTTACTACTTAGACTCTCACGCCTTGACCCCTTGCTTGATGCCTATTCTGTAAATCATACCATGCTAGGACATACAAACTGACTAACCGTCCTTGCTCTATCCTGCCGCATCCTTATGCAGACTATTAACAGCGCCAAACCAGCAAATCCTCGACCCGCGCCGGCGTCATAAATATTTAACACTCATACCTGACGATGCTCGGAGTTCACTTTTCATGCAGTTGCGAGCTCGTCGTGACCGGAAAGACCACTGAGCCAGACTATCGTATCGTACTATATACAAAGCTTGCACATCTCGTCCCTTCGCCCAGTATCTCTGCCTTCCCCATCCCATGACCGTTCTTGCGAAAGAGAAGCATGAAGAGCTATATTATCGGTTCTCCTCGCACACAATAATCCTCGTTTGTCGCCTTGGACGACAGTCCTCATCGCGATGGAAATCGGAAACGTGAAGCCAAAGTGCACCGTCCCTTCTGTGGCTTTGCCCGTTCGATCTGAGTCTGGGGATCAGGCGCTTTGCAAAGGCAATCGTGCCGGAGCTAGAGGGAAACCTGAAGACTGTCGCTGCGAATCTGCTGAATGCAAGCGCGGGGCATTTTAAGGCTTATATGACGACGACGGTGCTCTTGGGTCCTCGCGAACACCAGGATGTTGCTGTTTGCGGTGTTGCTGCACAGACTTGCATAGGACTCGTCTCGGCGTTGGCATCGATTGCGTCCGAATCGACGAAATCTCGTTCCTGTTGTGGGACAAGGAGTATCAGAAGCTGAGCGATCCCATGGACGGGTTCTTGCAAACAGTTTTAATGTCCAGTGTAATGATGGGCTGCTTGGTGCATCCATGAATCCTTCTGCACTCAGACATTCTTTAGCCTTGTTTATGGAGCATATCTTCAAATGCTGGGTCATGCTTCCTGTAATGTGTGTCATCAAGTCTAGCGGCTTTGCTGTGCTTCTAAAATTCTTGGGTGGTGTATGATGGTAGTCGTACCAGGACACGAGCATCAGAACAAAGCAATCTTCCACAGTATTTATGGTCTATAAGCTACTTGGCTACTGTCCACAGTATAAAGTAGGTATATAATAAAACGAAACATATTCCAGACTTCTAGCGACAGATTCTAAGCAGTTAGTTGATGCCACCAACATCTGTAATACATGAAATAAGAAAAAACAAGCTCACTCCTATGCGCTCCAATGCGACCCTTTCTAACAATTAAAAAAAAAAAATATATATATATATATGCAAACCCTCATTACCTCCTCAATACCCTCTGCAACGCCCCCAAGCCCGCCAAAAGCGCCAGCACCGACACCAACCCAGGAGCCTTACTCGTCCTCCCACTCACCGCCGCACTACTACTCCCGGCACTCGTGCTGCCCACCTTCTTCCCATACCCGCCATTCGACGTCGCGAGCATGGCCTGGTCGACCATCGCGGTGTTCCTGAAGCGCGTTTGCACAGTCGTCGCGAACGTCTGCATCGCCGCGCCGCCTGGTTCGTCCAGCGCGCTGTCGGTGAGGTATATCAGGGCGTAGGACGGCGCGGGTACGGGGACCGTGCAGAGGTTGGTGTTGCCGTCGCAGGCGATGGTGGTGATGTTGATGTCGCCGGTTGGTCGCCCGTCGGACGCGAAGTTGTCACCGAATGTCTGTCATTGTATACAAGATCAGTTGGGCGGCGGGAAAGGAGAGAAAGTGACGACGTACTTGGCCGGCCCAGGTGAAGTTACCCTTCTGGGACACGGAGCTCGCAAGGAGGTACCTATCCACTGATGGTCAGCATCTCGTCGTTCAAATATACATGAAAGAAGGGCTATACCTTGACCTTGACACTCGGTGGACTCTGATTCGGCTGCTGGATACCCGATCCCCCAATCGCAATCTGTACGCTCAGATTGTTCGTGCCTGACGGGTCTGTAATGTAATCGATGCACCCCACACGTACTGGTGCTCCGTTCTCATAAAACCCATAGCAGGGCGTGAAGTCGTTCGCGCCGTTTGCGCCAAGATCGAGGACCTGTGTGTTGTTCGAAGGACCAAGAGACTCGGCGGCTACGAGGGCGGTGTAGTACGTTGGCCCAACGGTCCATTGATGGAATGTCGACTGGTTAGTTGGAGGCGGGGTGAACGGCTATTGATTACCGTGAATTGATAATTTCCGATGGACTCGATGACGAAAGGCGAAACGTACGTTGTAAAAGACCTTCTGCCCACCAACATGTATCATCGCACCCGCAAAATTATTAAAGGCCATCTGGAACGCATAATCCAGACCCATAATGCTGATCCAAAGGCATCGCTGATCCCCGGGAACCCACCACACGAACCCGTGTTGGTCTCCATCATATAGACCCGCTTCCCATTCTACCTCGTAAAGTTCGTAAAATTGGGGAACTTTTGGATGATGCTGTGGCCGGAGTACTGCGTGGTATGGCTTCGGAAGTTGGGGAAGACTTCTTGGGGAACTTGAATGGTTCCGCCCGTGTTAAATTACGCAGCGCAGTTGTCTGTTGGATAGCTGTTTTTTGGGGCAGTTCAGTATGAGAAGAATGGAGGAAAGAATGGAGAAACGTACTTTTCGATGGAAAGTGATGCTAATTTTGGCTGTAGGCCGATATGAAGCCGGTGTCCCATACTTTTTCAGTCGTCCAGGATTGGGCCCGACTAGCAGATTTTGCCCAGGAAGGTTAGCGATCGCCATGTCTTCAAGAACATAAGTACCGAAAGTCTTGAAAGTAGTTGGAAGGTCCGTACTGTCAAATGTATCATGTTAGCCAACAAATCCTTTCGAGACCACGAACAAACTCACAATAGTGAAATGCTGATGACGTTGGTACAAGATCGAGTTCGTGATGTCCATTAGGTGATCACCGAGGATTTGGAAGCCCTTGGCTGCGATGGCGAGCCTCGTAGCGGTGTCCTGGAAAAGGAAAGGGACATCTTTTCATCGTTGAATGACGGGTCGATCAATTCAGCTCAGAACCAATGAACATTGACAGGAGTGGATCATGTAGAGAAGTTCTGGAGAATATATGAGTGGCGGTGTTTATGTCTGAATAAAAGTCATATCAGCACGATGCTGGACATGTAAGATTGAATGAAGGACGTACAGGATTTGAAGCACCAGTAATGTTCTTTTCAAGGATTTTTCCATCCAGAGTGCTGTCGACCATGCGAGCCGTCTCCTGGGTGTTACCACCTACACGTATATTGACCCGCGCTGAGCGTTCTTGGACGTTTGCCATGAGATTGAGGGGGAACTGAAGGAGGGTGATAATTACAATCGTAAGTTGGGAAGGATATTCGTTACAAGTTGACCGACGAGTTTGTGCCCACTGAAGTTAAAGAGGTTTGTGAGCCTCGTACAAAATTTGTAGAACCATACTCACAGATTTGATTGACCACGGACATTTCTATGGAGAGACCAGTGAACAATCCACTTTGGGGTTGAGTTTGGCACTACTCTGGAGTTGAATTGTCTGACGAGACCGCTGGGTACAGCAGGCGAGGTGATGACGGTGGAGTCATATGCAGCCGCACCAGTATGGTTGACGGCAGCAGCAATGATTGTGGTGCCGATAGACCGTCACAGCTGGAGTCCGTATGTATCCTTGTTTGGTCTGTAAGCGACCGTGACTCATGCAATGCACACCTTCCATATGATGAGTGAAGAATACTCTCAACAACAAGTACATGCAATCAGATTGACGTCGAGCCAAACGTCGTCCTTGGGTTAACGCGACGACGCTCGATTTATGCCCATTTAAAAACGCATCAAGCACTGTGTCTTGTTGATCCATCTATTTATCTCATTTATCAAGCTCTATAACTATGGCTGAAGAAAATGTCACGATGACTACCGCGGAGGCGCCGGCTCTTCCTGAAGAGAGCAAGGCAGAGACTTCGACCTCGGCGGCTGCTGCTGCTACTACTGCTGAGGCCGCAACGGCTGCTAGTGGAGAGGAAGATGCGGAGCTAAAGACAAAAGTGGCTGCTCAGAGTGTGTCTTTCGCCGTTCGATCATCTCGCGTCTTGACTGTGCGGTATCTCAAGTTGAGTTCTATTTCGTGGATTCAAACCTTCCATATGATAAGTGAGTCTCTGAATAATAATCTCAACAACAAGTACATGCATTGTGGATAGGAAATACCGTGTCCAGGCGTTATCTCTCGAGCGATCTGCTCAGCCCGCAGTGCCTCATCTTGTCTTTCACTTCTCATTCTCCAGCACACGAACTTTGTGCTCCTTGATTTTCAACACTCACATCATTTTTAATGCGTGTCTTCCCCAACTAACTAACTACCTATGCCAGATTTATGTGGACACTCCACACAAAAGACCCAGATCATTGGGTCCCCATCGAAACCGTCTTCTCTCTGCAAGAGGGATGGACTGGGTCGTTTCAGCCCTACGCACCAGCACCTTCCTTAATGTGGACGAAGAGGGCAAGTACGTCCGTCGTCGTACAGAGGTCCGGGAACCCAAAGTGCGAACAGAGCGGAGCGTATGCAGTCCAGTTTCAACATCTGTTTTCGTGCTCCCTTGTTATTAAAGTATGAGGTGGACATAGAAAGGGTTCACAGATGAAGATCCGACGTTACAGAAGAGGTTGGAAGACTTCTTTAGGAAGTCTGGGAGGATCAATGCGGTGCGCATGAGGCGCACAGAGGATAAGACATTCAAAGTACGTTTCCTTCACGTGCGATTCTTCAGATTGGAGTTCACGCGGGTTCTTAGAATTCTGTCTTTGCAGACTTCGCAGACTTTGCTACTGTCGATGTGTTCCTCAAGGCAGACCCCAAGCCTACATTCGAGGGCAAGGAGCTCTTAATTATGAGCAAGTACGTCACTTTTCATCCTATCTCGACTCATTCTACAATTTAAAGACTCTAAATAATCTAATTCCACGTTTCAGGGAAGCCTATTGTGAGATGAAGATCAAAGAAAAAGGACTAACAGGAAAGTCCGCCAACCACCGCCGCGAGGTCATGTCCAATGGACGCGGGTTCAACGCTTTTCGCGAGATGGCCCGTGCCAAGTCCTCCAACTCGCAAAACAAAAACGGTTCTGGCGCCCTGGCTGAGAAGAAAGACGTGTACCTGGAGTTTATGGGTACAAAATTATTGATCCAGCAGAATGAGGAGGGCGTTGGAAGTGTCAAGGTGGAGGACGTATTGTTTGTCAAGGGTGCGACGATGAAGTTTGAGGGATGTGGTGGCAATGTGCCGTGGTCTGAAATCAAGGTACGCTGTTCGTCTGAAGCTTGTTTTCTTAACGTCATTGTTATCACAGAACCCGATCAAAGAGAAGTTCGGCGGCCGCGCACCGTACATTAAGTATACGCGCGAGGAGGATTCGGGGCTCGTTGGGTTCCATAAAGCGTTGACGGAGGAGGAAGTTCAAATCGTGAAAGATACAATCAAGACGTTGAACTCGAAGGAGGTGACATGGAGTATTCCTGATGGTGAGTTAATTGTCTAAACGTTAATCTTTGCTTGCGCTTGCTACTTTTTCATCTTCTGGCCTCTGCCTTTGCTCATCTTCCTTATCTTCCGCTTCGTTCGAGCTAAATGGACTGGACACTAATGCCCTACTTTTGACAGAAACTACAGAAAAAGCTTTCCAAATCGAACGTGCGCAAAACGGCGCAAAATCTGTCCTTGAATCGACGTTCGGCGGTTCAAACGGCCGTGGGCGCGAGTGCGGGCGTGGCGGATCTCGAGGTCGAGGAGGGCGTGGAGGCGGTAGGGATGGTGGTGGCCGTGGCCGGGGAGGACGCGCAGGTGGTCGCGAGGGAAGGGAGACAAAGGATGGTACGGCTAAGGACCTTCAGTCTGAAGTGGTGGGTGAGAAGAGGAAGAGGGCGGTAGAGCCGGATGGAGGCCTGGATGTTGGAGTTAGAGGAAAACAGGCCCCACCAGTGCTGCAAAGAAAGCAAAATTGGAAGGGGAGGAGGCATCATGAGTTCTATGCCATAAAGGTGGTCATTATAGAGGCAAAGATACACGGAGATATGTAGAACAATAAATTGGTTTTCCTGCCACTTTGTCGCTGGGTGTCTGCATTCAATGCTTCCAGATTCAAGCATAGACTTCAACATATATTTTTGTCCTAAGATGTGACTAACCAAGCTCTAACCAACCTAACAAGTCCCAGCCACTTAACTCTAAGAAAAAAATCTAACCAAACGAGTATTGTGCAGATGTTCATGGTGGTATCACAATTGACTGTTTCAATGTTCATGTCATCATTCACTGCTGGCACCGGATTGTGTTTCCAATTGGAAAAATTAGAAAAGAAAGCTGTCATGCAATTTCCAGTGTGCCAATTTTCAAAAGAAAAAGGCACTTTCCTTTGTTAAATGACTCTTTTTTTGGGAAATTAATACATCGGAAATAGCATAACAGCTTTCTTTAACCTTTTTCCACTGGAAACACTTTCCAGTACCAGCAGTGATTGGTTCTGTAACAACCCTGATTTGTTACTCCTGCTGAAGCTAACATAAGCTTCAGCTCTTGTGTTTCATACTTAGTAGTACTGGATAATCTAAGATGGCTTCTGGTTCTATTGTGTGATCTGAGCTATAGAAATCTTGTGATCTCTTTGAACCTATCTACATTGGAGTTAATCTAGTATACCTCTGCAGTTATAGAGTTTTATAGCGCCAAACCGGTCACGCGAAAGCGTGACCACGTGAATTGAAAAAACTAGAGGCGAAGTGCGACGGGTAGCTAAACTATTATACAGGGTGAGGAGGGAGGGTTGACGAATTTAAGCGTAAGAGTAAGAGTACACTAGAGAAATGCTATCATGAAATAGTGAGTGAAGGGCCAACGCGACCTTCCCATCACGAACTTACTTTAGATATTTCGTACTGAGATGGCGCAATTGTAACGGACTCATCCGTATTACCATCAGCGTCAACGACGCTATAATCATTTAGTAGAGTATTACGTAAGATAACGTCTTGTTTTCGCACTAAGTACTAGTCAAATCCGATATTGCGGTCTGATTTAGCACTGTGTGAAATACACAGATAGTTCTAACTAGTAACCCCAGGTTACATTTTTTTAAATCTTCTGCTATCGGCTTTAGACTCTAGGCTTGTTACCGACTAGGCAACTCTCATCAAAACCTCTCGATTCTCTGTTGGCATCACGCTGAAAACGTGCTTCCATGACTGGCTCTCTTGATCCGGACCCTCCGTTCTCAGCTGCAGACGCAGGTGACTTACCTGTGCTTCAGGTTGTGAAGACGCAATCTGCGTCAGCATACCAACCCCCGCCAAAGCGGGACGAAAAGACTCCTCGCGATGTCAGCGCGAGCTATGGAATGCCTGGTGGGCTATCCGTATCACGGATGATGTCCATTGTACGACCTGGTGGAAAACCAGGAGATAGATCCGCGGTCTCAGGAGTGTCGCTGCCAGCGAGTCAAATGCCCTCACTGATGTATCCGGTATTGCCCGAGAGCTCTTCAGCTCCCTCGGAGGGTCAACCGGACGTTACCCAGTACTCGGAATTGGTACAAGGCAGCGCGTTTGCGCATAGCACCCCATTCCGGACTGCACCTACGGAACGGCATTTGGAGTATGTGGCCAATGCTGCCACTGAACCGGGACCGTCGTCGTTGACAACACAAGTACAGAAGCAAGGACCAGCAATAGTGGTCAGTAGGGAAGACGACAATGTCGTAAGGTTGGACAAGGCGTTAACAACGCCTGGAAGTCCAGAGTTGCACCGACGAGCCGGCAAACAGCCGCAAGTGAGGCATGACGGCCTCAGGAGAGTTATGGACTTAGAGTCCGAGTTGGAGTCCTCAGATGATGAGGAAAGCAAAAGGTCGCATTCGACCTTATCTATCCAGTTGCAGCTAGTATTGGACCGATATCCGGCGGTCGTGAAGGAATCGACGCGAAAGCGTCTTCAGCTTTATGTAGTGAAGCACTTACAGTTGCTGGTGGCTAGGAGCCACGATGTACCCCGGGCAGATTCGAGTGAATATATCGAATTGTTTGTGCGCATCTTCGAACTCGAAGTAGTGGAATACCTTAAGCGCAAAGCGGCGCGAGGGTCAGCAGTCTCAACGGCTACTCCAGCCGACTCCGTAGAATGTGAGATGAGTGTGCGCAGGCGAGCGCCACTAATCGCAGACGCGATGGAATTGCTCAATGCGCCTCGTCAGGCTGATGAGTCTCAGCAAGACTACATTCGGCGCCAGAACGCCGCAAATCATCAACGCATTGTTAGCGGAGTGCCTCAGCAGGCATTGTCTGAGGTGGAGACTGTAACGACGACTCCGGCAGAGCCAGAGGCAGCACTTGCAGTGCAGGAGGTTAAGACACCTCGTAAGCAAGTTACAATCAAGGAAGAGGTGGACGAAGTCCACATTCTTGAGGAGCGAACGCGACCACGACGCGTAGTGCGACGCGTCCACCTAGTGGACAACTGGAATGAACGCGTCAATTACCAAAGGATACGCAACCAGGACTTGCATGATCATGGTGAGTCGTTCATTGACGACCAGGGGGTAGTCTTTGAAGGGCGTGAGGGCGTAACGCCTGTCAATGACATGATCATGGTGAGTCGTTCATTGACGACCAGGGGGTAGTCTTTGAAGGGCGTGAGGGCGTAACGCCTGTCAATGACATGCGGCGACAATTCGCGGCTCGGACTGCTGAACCGGACAGAGATCCTGGGTGGTAGTGACGACAGTAGTGGTCACTACGAACGGAGGGAGCCAAATCGTCGCAATCACAACGGTGGAGATGTGATCGTAGGAATGACGATCAGGACAATAATAATCGTCGTGACAGGGGCAGGCAGGCTGGTGGATTACCAGCAGAGCAACAAGTGAGGCAACAGATCAGGACAATAATAATCGTCGTGACAGGGGCAGGCAGGCTGGTGGATTACCAGCAGAGCAACAAGTGAGGCAACAGCCCACCGCACGGCCGGAAAGAGTGGTCAATGAGCACCTGTTTCGCAGTCCTCGGGCATTTTCGATGCCCGCACCTCATGATTTGCGTGAAACTACGCCGGGAATGAATGAAGCGGTCAGGATCCATATGGATCATATGCATGACCGCCTCACTCGTCTGGTGGATGACTCCCTTGGAGTCAGATTTAAGTTCCCTGCTGGGGTAAGCCCCCGTAAATCCGATGGTAAGCACATACGTGCGTACGCTGGAGGACATAGGTTCTTGCAACTGGAGGACTGGGCCATGGACGTGTGCTACCACCTCGCAGCCTGCTGCTATGGTGGAGACGACATGGACCAGGAAAGGATATTCGTGCTACACGAATTTATGGAAGGAGAGGCTCGGAATTGGTTCCGTCGCCATGTTCTCCACATTAATCGCGACAAATCGCACTGGACATTTAAAGAGGTCCTGATAGGACTGTATAATCGGTTCGTTAACGCTGCGACGATGCAGGAAGCTCGCGATGCCTTTAGAAAGGCAGTGTATGACGCTAAGACTGGCGTCCAGACCTTTTATGATGACCTTGTGGGTCATGCACAGAATATGGCCGTCTATCCAGACGAATACACTATCCGCGAGACATTCCTGGACGGAATACCCGCAGACATGAGGAGAGCGTTGATACGCGACGATAATTTGTCTCCGGAGGTCAATACTGTGACCGAATTCTTGGCGTAGCAGACATGAGGAGAGCATTGATACGCGACGATAATTTGTCTCCGGAGGTCAATACTGTGACCGAATTCTTGGCGTATGCCATCCGTTATGAGCAGTCGACACGGACTGCAAACCATTATGAGCAGCGTAGTTCACGCCAAGGACCAGTGAACCGTCAGGCAGTGAAGGTGGGAACCTTCCTGGCCAAACGGACAGATATGGAGAATAATCGCAATCTGCGATTCGTTGTTCGTAAGACAATTCCTGGAGGCCAACGGCCTCGATCGAAGCCTGCTGGACAGTTGCCAGCAAAGGATAGTCGACCCTTTTCGGGTCAGAATCAAGTAGCACCGAGAGGAGTGGTGGCGCCTGTACCGCGTATAGCGGGCAAAACCGCTGGGGCTCCAGGAGCGGCCCAGGAGGCCTGCCGGGGACCCCTCAGCGTGCTATAACTGTGGCAGGAGCAGGCATTTCGCTAAGGAGTGTCCGCCCCTCCTAAGGCACACATCCGAGCGGCCCATACAGCTGCGGCACCGAGCGATGTCGTCAGTGACGACGAGGACGAGCCCCTCCTAAGGCACACATCCGAGCGGCCCATACAGCTGCGGCACCGAGCGATGTCGTCAGTGACGACGAGGACGATGAAATCGTCGAGGAAACCGAGGAGGAGCTGCAAGCAGAGGCTGACGGGTCGGAAGTGGATGACGCTGAGAGTGTCCAGATTGATGGCGATGAATACATCGCAGTGGATGTGTACGACAGCGACTACTATGCTCGTGATGACGAGGAGGAACACCTGTTTGCACTGACGGAGTGCCGTGGAGATCAGCGCGTCCGAATGAGACGCGTAACCCTGCAGAAGGCAACTAATAAGTTGCAGCGGCCACACTATACTCCTGAAGAGAAGGAGTGCCTGGTCACGTATGTTGATGTCAACGGACATCCGGCATGGACGTTGTGGGACTCCAGGAGTACCACTACGGGCATTACGCCCCAGTTTGCTCACGTCAACGCGATTCGCGTTCATGAACTGGAGGAGCCCTTGATGCTCCAGCTGGGGACTGTGGGGAGTCACGCTATGGTGCAGTTTGGCGCGGAGGTGAAAATAAAGACGTCAGGAACGTCGACGAAGGAATATGTGGATATAGCGAATTTTGATCGCTATGACATGATTATCGGTACGCCGTTCATGCGTAAGAACAAGGTGTCGCTGGATTTCGTGAACGACATGGTCGTTGTGAATGGTACGCCGCTGAAGGCGGAGAAAGTGGTGTTGAACAATACAGATGGTCGTTTGAGGCGCTATCGCGCAACTGAGAAGCGGCGTGATGAGCGCAACTGACTAGATGGTCGCAGGAGAGCGACTGTTCAGGAGGTGGAGGACGAACAGGCCCCACCGAAAAGCCTGCCGGCTGATTCGCCGGCTATACTGATGACTGAGGAAGAGTTTCAAGGAACTCTGAAGAAGGGGAAGCACCCGGATGTGACTGGGTGTACCAATGGAAAGCCTAAACAGGCTGTGCAGTGCAAGAATGAGCGTAGTAAACGCGTGGTGGAGTCGCTGGAATGCCAGCCGACTAGCTCTCGAGTAAAGGTGGAGGATCTCGTCAAGGACGAGGGATACAGTACGATGGGAACTGTGGGTAGCACTAGGTCGCTAATGGATCGACCAGTGCCTCGGCCAGGAGTGCAATGGGCGTATGACCCACGAATGCCACGGGAGTGGAACGAGTTGGTAGCGTCAATGGTGACGCAGGCTATGGGAAGTGGGCAAGCGACCCAGACGGGAGAAGTGTACCGTCACGCACGAGAGGACGAGATATCCGAAACATTGGATATCGTATTTGACGGATTCTCGCTGAAGGCGAGGAGTGTGCAGTCGTCGGTGAGTACGACGAGGAAACAACCGGTTGTAAGGTTGAATCCGGGAGACCTCACAGAGGAGCACGTACGTGCCTTACGGGAGCGATTTGAACCAAAGGTTCAGCCGCGTATAGCACGCGTAGCCAAAGGAAAAGGCAAGGCTTTGAGCCTTACAGAGGAGGATATTCCTCGATTGCGCCAGCAATGGCAACGGGAGTTCGCTGATATCGTCAATGGAACGAAGGAGGAGCTTCCTCCGTGGCGGGAGGTTAATCATGAGATCAACCTCATTGACGATAACAAGCAGTACAAGTATCATTTGCCTCGCTGCCCGCGAGCACTTCAGGATCAACTTCGTGAAAAGACGAATAGATACATAAACGCGAAGTGGTGGGAACCACGACCAGCGGTGCAAGCGGCACCATTGCTTTGTATCCCCAAGAAGGATGGAACGTTGCGGACGGCATTGGATGCGCGACAGCGCAATGATAATACCGTCAAGGATGTAACACCTCTTCCAGATCAGGAAGTGATACGAGAAGATGTTGCGACAGCGAAGTATCGGTCGAAAATCGACCTTCACAGACGCGTACGAGCAGGTTCGCATCCGCGAAGAGGACATACCGAAGACACTGTTCTCGTCCCTGATGGGGACGTTACAGACGCGTACGAGCAGGTTCGCATCCGCGAAGAGGACATACCGAAGACACTGTTCTCGTCCCTGATGGGGACGTTCGTGAGTAACATCATGCAGATTGGTGATTGTAATGCACCGGCGACATTTCAGAGGTTAATGACCTCAATCTTCCGAGATGTAATCGGGAAGTTTATGCACGTCTATTTAGACGATATATTTATATTTTCTGACTCCATTGAGGAGCATGAGCAGCACCTACGAGTCGTATTTGAACGACTACGGAAGGCCAGCCTCTATCTCAAATGGAAGAAGTGCGAGTTGTACGCAACGAGTATAGATTGTCTCGGTCACGTCATTGACGAGAAGGGCATTCATCCTGATACGGATAAGCTCGACCGAATCCGAGAGTGGCGTACTCCACGCACATATAATGATATCCAACGATTTGTCGGACTGGTGAACTATATTGGCAATTTCTTGCCAGACGTCACTGCATACACTGGGCCACTTATGGCCATGACCCAGAATGGGTCACCGTTTCATTGGAGACCGCTGCATCAGCGGTGTTTTGAGATGATTAAGCGCATATGCGCGAAAACGCCGGTCATCCGGCCAATTGACCCACGCATCGACGAGCCCATCTGGCTCATTTGCGATGCGTCGAAGACTGGGGTTGGGGCCATGTTTGGCCAGGGTAAAACATGGCAGACTTGCCGACCAGCGGGATTTATGTCCCGTAAATTCACTGCTGCTCAGCAGAATTATGCTGTGCACGAGTTAGAAACACTCGCAATACTGGAAGCCCTCCTAAAGTGGGAGGATAAACTGATGGGATATAAGATCCATATTATCACGGATCACAAAGCACTAGAGTTCTTCAAGACTCAGGTGCACCTGTCTCCGCGACAACGTCGCTGGATCGACTACATGTCGCGGTACCAGTTCGACATCACCTATGTAAAAGGTGAATTGAACAAAGTGGCGGATTGCCTATCTCGATATTTCGAGAGTGATACTCGAGATGACGTCCATGACGCGCATGACTATGTCCAGGCGGACAAACGTATTGACCCAGAGGGCGAGGATTTGCCTCTGCATCGATTCCATGAAATCAGGGAACATAGGGTCGAGTTACACGCCATGCGAGCGCAGGAAACACGTCGCAGTAAGCGACTGCAGGAGCAGCGAGAGACTCGCGATATCGAGGCTCAGGTGCTAGTGGACCATGAGGCCCCTCAGCCAAGGGAAGAGATGAGGCAAGAGGTGCCTATGAGAGGTACTGATATGACGCTCCAGCAAGCGCTGGAGTCACAGGACCATACGCCTGCACCGGCCGACTTAGGCAATGCACAATTCCGCACACGTATCCAGCAAGGATACAAGGATGATAATCTCTTCGTAGAGATTCTGAACAATATCCAAGCGCATCCGCGCTTCAGGACGGAGCAGCAGCTTGTCTACCTTACCAGACCCACGGGGTCCAAAGTCATCTGCATTCCCCGGGAGAGGTCGTTGATTACGACTATCCTGGACCAGGCCCATAAAGTAGTGGGCCACTTCGGAACTCAGAAAACGCTGGACTATGTGCGACGCTGGTACTGGTGGCCGCAAATGGCCAAAGAGACGAGCCAATTCTGCTCGACATGCGAGCTATGTCAACAGTCGAAAGTGTCGACTTTGAAGCCACCGGGAAAGCTGCATTCGCTACCCATCCCGGTCAAACCTTGGGATTCAATTGGGATGGACTTTATAGGTCCGTTCCCCAAGTCGAAAGGCTTTAACTACCTCTGGGTAGTGATCTGCAGAATGACCAGTATGGTCCATCTCATTCCGGTGAGAACCACCATGACCGCGTCAGACTTGTCGTGGATCTATCTCAAGGAGATAGTACGTCTCCATGGACTGCCCAGCTCGATCGTGAGCGATCGAGATGCTAAGTTTACTTCCAAATGGTGGAAGGAGTTGCACAAGCTGCTAGGAGCAAAGTTGCTCATGTCGACATCGTTTCATCCGCAAACGGATGGTCAAACGGAACGTGCGAATAGAAATATCGCGCAAATCTTGCGAGCGTTCGTACGTCCTGATCAGAAGGACTGGGTGGATAGATGTCCACTCGTGGAATTCGCGATAAACGCGAGTATATCGGAAACCACAGGGTACTCACCCTTTGAACTCAACAATGGCTACATGCCATCCATGATTCGTGAACTTCGTACGGACGAAGTTATTCATGTGGGAGTCAAGCAGTTTGCGCGCAACGCGCTAAGGAATCTGGCAGATGCCCATGATGCGATTATAGAATCGCGCGTCTGGCAAACCAAACATGCGAATAATCGCAGACGCGAGGAACCAGACATCGAGAAAGGGAACCTAGTGTACCTTTCTACGAAGAACCTAAACCTGCCGAAAGGCAGAGCGAGTAAGTTGTGTCCAAAGTGGATTGGACCGTATAAGGTCCTTGAAGCGGAGCCGAGCACGTCTAACTACGTGCTGGAACTACCCCATGCGCTGCAAGCGCAAAGGATAGTCCCCAAATTTCATGTGTCGCTATTGCGACCGTATATGGCCAGTAGTGATGCGCTCTTTCCTAATCGAGCAACTCCGGAGCCATATGATTTTGGAACTGGTAATGACCAGGAGTGGTTCGTAGATGACCTGATAGGTCATCGTTGGACAAGGGGAAGCCTCGAATTCGAGGTAAGGTGGAGCTTAGGTGATACTACCTGGGAACCGCTAGTAAACTGCAAAGACCTTGCAGCGATGGATAGGTATCTAGAGCTGCAGGGCGTGAAACACCCTCAGCAGCTAGCAAAACGCGCGTAATGCGCGTGTGGTGGTGGAATGTGGACGAAGTCCACTTTGATTGCCGGTAACTAACCGGGGGACCACTGATTGTGGCTGTGATTGTAACTATTTAGGCGATTATGATCGCCGACGCAGCGCCGGGTGGCGTGTGTTTGTGGTTGTTTACACCACTGGCGGAGTTGGGAGATTGTTTTTTTTCTTTCTTTCCTCAGTCCCAATACACGTAGTCTACGTGTCGCTTTAGAATGGCCTATTGGGGGCCGCAAAAGGGTGATCAGAGCCGGCAAGGCTCTAGTGGAGGGGGGAGACCCCCGAATATACAGACGTCATCCCAGGTTTCCCAGTTTCAGAGGCAGCCGCCATATCCGGCGGCGAGTCAGTTGCATTCAGCGGGCGTGGCCTATCCGGGCCGCGAGGAGCCGCTCCCCTACCAAACACCCCTCCACTCGCAAGAGATGGAGGTCGATGATGATGGGCGCTATGGGCGCCCGGAGGATAGCTTGCGTCGAGAACGGTACTATCAGGAACCGTCCTCACGCTCGTCTGCGTCGTATCCGACGTATGCGGGTGTGGTGACGGGGCCGCCGTCAGTTCCATGGGCTCATCGGCCCGCAGCAGAGTCGTATGAGGAGCCTGCGCCACAAGCGCAGAGTGTAGTTGGGTCAGATGTGTTGTTGGGCAGACTGGAAGCAGCGGGACAGCCAGTCCCTGCAACTGCGTCCTTTCTGCAGGACAGCTTGGCCGTGATGGTGATGGAGGGATTGCTCGACCAGATCGAGCTGATGAAGAGGCAGCGCGTCGCAGCGCTGGAGCAGATCGAGCGCGCTTCTAAGCGCAAAATCGCCACGAGCGAGGAATCGACCACTGAGGTCAAGAGGGCGAGATATCAGCCCAGTTGACCGGTCGCTCCTCCACAGGCAAGGATGCCGTCGGAAGCGCAATTCGCGCGCCATGAGCAGCCTCCTCAGCCCGTGGCTTCGTCATCGCGGCTACCCGAGTCGGGCCCGCAGGCCTCGTCAGAGTCGCTGGCTGCCGTCAGTGAACCCTTGGCAGGTCTGTCCTTGGGTCAGCGGGAACCCGCATCATCTCGGGCCCCACCTAGGGGGTCCAAACCCGTCGCTGTGGCGCCAAGAGCGCCCGTTACTGTTACTCCTTGCGCTGGGCCTGGAGGGAATACTCTGGCGCGAAATGCGCCTGCCCCTCCGGTGGCTCAGCCACAACCAGAATCGTCTGCCCTGGGCCTGGAGGGAATACTCTGGCGCGAAATGCGCCTGCCCCTCCGGTGGCTCAGCCACAACCAGAATCGTCTGCCCAGACCAAGTCTGGGCCGTCTCGTCAGCGTCTATCGTCTGATGTTCAAGCACCACGAGGAGAGCAAGCTCCCGGAAAATCCTGAGGCCAACGGCCTCTATTACTTGATTGGCATGGACCCGAATCGGGTCAACCTCCTAAAACGCTCGGCGGCGCATGACCTGCCAGCAGCAGACATGGACCCAGGCCGGGTCAATCTCTTGTCACGCACGGCAGAGCAGGGTACGCTTCCCACCACCGCTTCAGCGATTAACGTCGCACTAACAGAGCCTATGGTGGTAGACACGCCTGCAGCCGAGGGGCCTATAACCCCACCGAGGATGGAATCGGCGCCTCCCCCTCCCGCGATTAACGTCGCACTGGAGGAGGAGGCAATGGTGACTGAGACGGGCGCTGGCGCAGGAGCATCGTCATCCGGGTCCTAGACCCTTTTATACAATATTGTGTATGTACCTCTGAGTATTTAACTCGAGCCATTTCAGCTGATACGCACTTTAGAGTCGCGTGTAGATACAGTGGACCCAGAGAAGGGGTCATTCTGTTGTTTTTTTATATATAATTTTATTATATACAACATTTGCTTTCTACTGCTGGCGTCCCCTACGCCCGTGTCTGATAAGGACTGCTTCCGATTGTGTCCGGACGACACATCTTCCTTACGCATGAGTGCTAACGCCGTGCAGCCACGCAATACGCGTGCATCCATCCGTTATTGCACTACCGTGCATCTTTCATCGTTGTTGCACTACCGTGCATCTTTCATTTCGTTCTACCTCCCGTGATCAAGACCGAGTATTCGGTCTCATTGGGGGGTATGTAACGGACTCATCCGTATTACCATCAGCGTCAACGACGCTATAATCATTTAGTAGAGTATTACGTAAGATAACGTCTTGTTTTCGCACTAAGTACTAGTCAAATCCGATATTGCGGTCTGATTTAGCACTGTGTGAAATACACAGATAGTTCTAACTAGTAACCCCAGGTTACAGCAATGCAGTTACAAACTTTTTAAGGACGAAATATCTAAGGTGAGAGGTGAGCCCGGCTCACCGGGTGGCCACGAAGAGGGGTGTCTCACCGATGAATAATGAAAAGAGCAGGGATTAGAAAAAGAATAGTATACAATGAAAAAGCTACAAAGGAAGGAGGATGACAGTGAGACGAACTGGCAACGTGAGAGAGCGCAAGGGCGCTCACCTGGGCAGCAGATGGGGAAGGAGGCAGGCAGAGGAGGGAGCCACCCAAGATGTCTAAGACCGCATGCCATGCTGACTACACCACGGCATCTGCCAGACCCATAGCGCCGTGCCGTGATCGGCTCACGATCTTGAGAAGAGAAGTGCGGGAGGGATCAGAGACTCTTGAGCATGCAGAGGCCTCCGAAAACGCTCACTACCTGCAGTTATAGAGTTTTATAGCGCCAAACCGGTCACGCAAAAGCGTGACCACGTGAATTGAAAAAACTAGAGGCGAAGTGCGACGGGTAGCTAAGAAACGGCTGATGTGGAGAGAGGTGGGATGGTGGTGGTGAGAAGATGATGCGAAAGCTGAGCCGAAGGTTGAAATAGGATTAGAAATACAGATCACCATACACGGTGAGATCGGCCGCGAGGTCGTGTGTGAGACCGACATGTGTGAGCCACGGAAATATTATGTTTTCGATTTAGAAAGGCAAGTTGGAGTTCTGCCTGTACAGAAGGGTTGTCCCTGAGGTACGTCTTCCAGGCTTGAGAAGTCCAACGACCGATGGCCATGATTACATCTTCAGATAGTCCTAAAGAAGCGTAAAATGTAGCACCACCAGCTCTCGGTGAATGGCCTCCGTAAGATTTGTCAAGGAAGGATGAAAGTTTTGAATCAAACCATGCCCGCGTGGGAAGAGAACCGTCATGGCGTAGGAAAAGCACGAATCTTGCTCCGTGAATGGCATCGCGCCTGGACGTGTATTGGTAAAGAAGCTTAACCGGGTCAGCTACGTCGTGGTGTGCAAACATCACCTGCGAACCCGTGAAAAAGCGGTCAGTTTTGTGGTAGGGAAGGTCATATGAGGCGTAACCATTTGAGAAACGAAGTGAAGAACGTTTAACGATTTTTCTCCAATCCAACAATGCCTTTGTTTTTATGACGAGTTCACCGGATCGATGGCATGCATAAAATGCACACGACATCAAAGTAGCAAATAGTAAGTCGTCGTAATCGTTGGAGGTGCGAGCTCGGGTAACGAAACTTGACAAGTGGGAGAGACGAAGAGGAAGTTTATGGTGGATCGGATCAGCACGAATTTTCTTGGCTCCTTTTATCGCGGACGTTACAAGTGGGTGAGCTCTGTTCGAGTCAAAGTCAGGATAGATGTTGCGAAGGAAGTAACCAGCACCCGAGAGATACTTAGACCCAGATGCTATAAATTTTGACGTGAAAGCAATGTATTTTGACAGCGTCTGGGGAGTAGGATCAATTGGCAAATTGTGAGATGAACAGAAATTAAGATAGTCTCGAGCTCCTGTGGCATAGCAAGAAGCGGTGGATTTTTCGATGGATTGAGATTGAACGTGGAGTGTCCAGGCATCAAGATCGGCGCTGGACATTGGTTGACAAGTCAGCTTACGAGACGACCCGCCAATTACATTCAAAAGGACCCGCTCCATCGCGCCGGTAGAGAGTCCCTAGGGGGCTCAAAGTCATGGACGCGGTAAGCAGGGAAACGGCGGTGGAAATCATCAAAAAGGAGGCGTGAGAGCAAGTCTGCTCGCGTGTTGTCTTTACCTGCTATGTGACGAACACGTAAGTCTATTCCAGTTTCAATGACGATTCCTGCAACCGCTTTAACAACTGAGTTGTGCATGTCTTCAGCAGCGCCAAGGGAATTAAACACTGCCACAGAGTCAAGGCTATTTGTATAGATGAGTAATCTCTTCGGAGGATGTTCAAACATGGCGACATGATGGATGCTCGAGAGAATAGCTAGTAATTCAAGGAAGAAGATATCAACTCTAGGTTTCGCAGGATCCGGTCTGAGCTGATAAACAAACCCTGATCCTGCATATACGAATGCAAGAGCGAGTTTCAAACTTGCATCGGTCCACAAGACAAAATCCGCCGAGGAATCGTCCCAGTGCGTAGCATCAAGGAACCTGATGCCGACCACAGAAGGAAGGACCTTCAAGAGCCAGGACATGTCGTCCGTCACCTCTCTGTTCAGAAAAACTCCTGCGTGCATCGTAGATTTTGAGGCAATTTTGCGATATAATGATGAGAGCGCTGGGCGACCCCACGGCAATACATTAAGTAACCAGTTGAGATGGCCGGCTAGGCGTTGCCATGAGCGAAGCGGAGGGCGGCGTCCTGGAGTATTAATGAAGTCTTCGATTTTTGTGATGATGTCGTCGATGGACTCCCTGGTAAGCGTTATGGAACCTTGATTAATGTCAGTCCAGAAACCGATAATTTTTAGACATTCTCCAAACTCCTGCTTTTTCTCGTCCCATGGACAACCGATGGAGTCCCATAGAATTAGCAGCTGAGCTTGATGCCTTGGTCTGAGCTTGCCTTTGAAATAAACCAAGTCAGTCGCACGATCCCACGAAAAGAAATCATCCATGAAGTCATGGAGGTCAGGCATGTCCAGCTTAGTGACCGCTATCCAGCACATAAGTCCAGCTAGCGTGCACCAGCAACGAGGGGAAGCGCGATTTCCGAACACAAGACGGTGTACAATACGCCATACACCATCTACTTTTACAAGCTGCCGCAACTGCCACAAAGGATGTGCTGGCAGGTTGAGGAATGCGCTAGACACATCAGATTTCCAAGTGATCAGCGTCTCAGAAGGATAACGGCGCTTTGCGTTGTATAGAACTTGCCCGAAAGTTCTCATATCATCATATTTTACCTTTGCGTCAGTTCTTGAGATGCCGTTGTTCAAACCTGAAGCTGTGTGATCCGTCACTATCCTGGGCTTTCCTTTCTGCCAAACCACGAAAAGAGGGGACGAAGCCATCCCTGGAAGAAGCTCCTCGATGTGGACTGGATCAGACCATCTGTTAGCTTTAATCTCTTTTTCCTGAAAGTCCCGAATGGCGTTGAGATCAACAACCTCCGTCGAATAATTGTCAAGAGGCACTGAGTTGGAAGAGTCCCAGTTGCCATCGTCGAAAGGCCAAAAGCCTTCTCTAAGACCGGTCATGACGGAAGAGACGAAGGGCTGATTCGGATGGTCCCAGAGCATGGCTTCGAAGGAGTCAACGTTAAAAGGAGTTTCGACTCGTATGTAGCTTTTCATGGCATCTAGTGTTTTCATAATTATTGGATCGGAAGATAAACTGGATGGGGGAGAAGGTAGAGGAGTCGCAGTTAAAGTATCAAGAGCTGAAGGAGACATAGGAGAGATGAGAGATGAGCTATTCCAGACGAAGCCTCTGCGAAAACGAGGGGAATCTTGAGTAAATATGCAGGAGCGTTTACAGACAGATGAGAGTGACTTGGGACCTCTGTCAATTGCTTCCTCAACTCGACGCTTCGACTCCGTTTGTTGCTCTATAAGATTGCCGTCGTGCTCTAAGTCTGGAGAGGCATTCTTCGTTATCTTTAGCTCGATGTTTGTTGCCACACTCGCAGCAAACACCATGCCAGCGACTATTCGTACACAGGTCTGCATTACAGTAGCCCAGATTCCAGTTCTGACAAATCGTGGTAGCCCGCTTCTTATTCGGAGTAAAACGAGTTGAAGAGGATCGCTTGGTTCCCACCGTCGAGTGGGTAATAGAAGATGAAACACCGATGAGCTGTGAAAGAAGAGGAACATGAAGCTCGTTCGGGTCGTTAAGTCTGAAGGGGTTGCGAGCATATCTGTCCCGCGTGTCTGAGTCGAATCGAATTGCCAGTGATGAAGCTCCAGGTGAAGAGCGGAAGAAGTCAACGATTCTGCCACGGTAAAAAGCCAACTCATCCTTCCTGTGCGGGTAAAAGGAAATAACTCCATCCATCCAGGCGTCAAAGGCACGCGTCCAGTCAGATTCGGAAAGGATCGAGCGGCGTGCAGAAGCATAATCTTTTCTGACAAGAGAGAAACCTCCGACAAAATCTTTAGGCTCATCGTTGTAATCATAGCCTTTTTCAAGAGTCGCATAAAGCTTCTCGAAGTCAACGTAGTGATCGAGGATGATGAGGCGCCAAATAGATCTCGAGATAGGGTCCTTGAGCTTTTTGAGTTGAGCGAGGTTAACCAGGGAGTCAATAATTCTTTCTTTGCCATACTCTTGACGTAGTTCCCACGTTTTTGCCAAGTGAGGATCGAATAGCGTCTCATCCTGGAAGCAAGCAAGGTGTGGTGCAATAGCGAGTAAAGAGGAGGGAATGGCTGTAGAGTCGGGGTCCCTAATATCAAAACCCAATGAAGGGTTATTGGCAATTCGAATGGACTCGACCAGCTTCGCTTCTTTCCTAGGAGGCTCCACTTGGTTAAGTAGAGAAGCCCACGCAGCTGATTCAATAGCTTGAGCGTGAGATGTAGTTGGGGGGCCAGGACTTTGACCAAGGAGTGTGGCGCTTTGATCAGGACCAGATTGGTTGGATGGATCAGGCGGAGCTGATGGTGAGCGCGATCGTGAATGAAGACGCTCATCTCTGACTTTTGCTTGACGGATCTCGAGACAATGTTTAGCGGCATCGACGAAGTCTCGAGCTTCATCGGGTCTAAATCCAGAATTGTGTAGGGAGTGCACCAAGTCTGGGAGACTGTGCATTCCTTCAACCGTCTCATCGACCAGTCTTTGACCGACATCTGATCTTGCCCTGACAGATTCAAGACTTTGCTCTTCCATTCTATTATGTGCCTCAGAGATTTCACTAGCGCGGCGATTGCACGTTTCGCATTGACAGTTTTGAACATTTTCTGATATCATAGAGATACTGTGATGACGAAGTAGAACGAGTAATTTTTGACGAATTTAAGCGTAAGAGTAAGAGTACACTAGAGAAATGCTATCATGAAATAGTGAGTGAAGGGCCAACGTGACCTTCCCATCGCGAACTTACTTTAGATATTTCGTACTGAGATGGCGCAATGCAGTTACAAACTTTTTAAGGACGAAATATCTAAGGTGAGAGGTGAGCCCGGCTCACCGGGTGGCCACGAAGAGAGGTGTCTCACCAATGAATAATGAAAAGAGCAGGGATTAGAAAAAGAATAGTATACAATGAAAAAGCTACAAAGGAAGGAGGATGACAGTGAGACGAACTGGCAACGTGAGAGAGCGCAAGGGCGCTTACCTGGGCAGCAGATGGGGAAGGAGGCAGGCAGAGGAGGGAGCCACCCAAGATGTCTAAGACCGCATGCCATGCTGACTACACCACGGCATCTGCCAGACCCATAGCGCCGTGCCGTGATCGGCTCACGATCTTGAGAAGAGAAGTGCGGGAGGGATCGGAGACTCTTGAGCACGCAGAGGCCTCCGAAAACGCTCACTACCTGCGGCGCTCGCCTTTACGCCGAGAAATCAATGCTTGATCTCAGCCTCAACCAAACACCAGCAAGCATTGCCAAGAGTAGAAGGGTCAGGAGAAAATAGGGATGGCATGATAATGGCAGATAAGTTGGGGTCTTAATATGGAGAAATACCATACCTTACTATACTGCATGACCTAGGACACAATACCCAAGCAATATGCATGTAAAAATAGGTCTCAAAAAATAAAAGGGTTCATCATCATCATCATCATCATCATCACTTTGTTTGGTTAAGGCCTCTGTCTTTCTCAACTCTTAAAGTATTATTGTAGGCTAAATTAAATTTTTCTTGAAATTTTTTGATTCTTTTAAGCATTTATTCCATCATTCTCACAAAACAGTTGTCCCATTATAAAGAGATTTTTTCTCAAAAATTTTAAGCATTTTTCTTGCCTCTACACACTTCAGAATATAGCAGAGAAATCTAGAGAAACATCAATTAAAAATTACATAACTTGTTTTTAATGGATGTTTTTCCTGAAATCTCTACCATGTACTGAAATATTTTTTAGTTAGATCTGACTAATCTTAGTAAGTTTTACTTATTCAATTAATTTTTCAGGAATCATCTTATATATTATAGATATTCAGTGTAATAGTTTGTATTAAAGAAGCAGAGTTTTTTATACAGAAAATTTAAATAATTAGAAAATTTTTATTCAAGTTTCTGAAGAAACACTTGTTAGAAATCATATGACCTGTTTCTAAAAGATGTTTCTCCAGAAATCTCTGATGTGTTCTGAAGTATATAATACTAAGATGTGATTTAATAAAAATAGTCATATTTTTATAACATATTTACAAAGAAATTATAAATATTTATAAAATACTAAAAATCTGTTTGATTTTTGATTTTATATATTTTTTCAACTTTTAACAACCTTCTTGAAATAAGTCCAAAGATTACTAAAAATCTGTTTGATTTTTGATTTTATATATTTTTTCAACTTTTAACAACCTTCTTGAAATAAGTCCAAAGATGGTTTATAAAAAGGAGATTATTAGAATAATTGTTTTCTGATACTGCCTGCTGAGAAGCTAAAAACTGTTGCTGCATTTTTTTAGCTTCTTGAAACTTTCTAGCCTTTTTTAGAGTGAATGCAAGATTATTCATGCTATTAAGAGTACTAGGATGATTGTTTCCTAATGCTGCTTGCCGAGTAGCTAAGACTTGTCTCTGCATATCTTCAGCCTCTTGAAGCTTTCCAGCTGTTTCTAAAGTAAGTGCAAGATTATTCATGCTAGTAAGAGTACTAGGATGATTGTTTCCTAATGCTGCTTGCCAAGTAGCTAAGACTTGTCTCTGCATATCTTCAGCCTCTTGAAGCTTTCCAGCTGTTTCTAAAGTAAGTGCAAGATTATTCATTCTGGTAAGAGTACTAGGATGATTGTTTCCTAATGCTGCTTGCTCAGTAGCTAAGACTTGTCTCTGCATATCTTCAGCCTCTTGAAGCTTTCCAGCCATTTCTAGAGTAAGTGCAAGATTATTCATGCTAGTAAGAGTACTAGGATGATCGTTTCCTAATGCTGCTTGCTGAGTAGCTAAGACTTGCCTCTGCATATCTTCAGCCTCTTGAAGCTTTCCAGCTGTTTTTAAAGTAAGTGCAAGATTATTCATAGTAATAAGAATACTAATATGATTGTTTCCTAATGCTGCTTGCCAAGTAGCTAAGACTTGTCTCTGTATATCTTCAGCCTCTTGAAGCTTTCCAGCTGTTTCTAAAGTAAGTGCAAGATTATTCATACTAGTAAGAGTACTAGGATGATTGTTTCCTAATGCTGCTTGCCAAGTAGCTAAGACTTGTCTCTGCATATCTTCAGCCTCTTGAAGCTTTCCAGCTGTTTCTAAAGTAACTGCAAGATTATTCATACTAGTAAGAGTACTAGGATGATTGTTTCCTAATGCTGCTTGCCAAGTAGCTAAGACTTGTCTCTGTATATCTTCAGCTTCTTGAAGCTTTCCAGCTATTTTTAAAGTAACTGCAAGATTATTCATGCTAATAAGAGTACTAGGATGATTATTTCCTAATGCTGCTTGCTGAGTAGCTAAGATTTGTCTCTGTATTTCTTCAGCTTTTTGAAACCTTCCTAACTTTTGTAATGCAGATCCTAACATATGTTTCCACTTATCAAGACTTTCATATTTTGTTTTTTCAATAACAGTTATAACTTTTTCTATTTGATTAATTGCATCAATCCATAATTGTGCTGTATATAGCAACCTTGTGACTACCTTCAAAACTTCCAACCCTATTGATGTGTTTTCTTGCAATTTTCTCATATGAGGTAACAACAATTGAACATCATTATAATCAAAATCTTCTTGTCCCAAACACTGATATATTTGTGATATCCAGTATGAGGTAACAACAATTGAACATCATTATAATCAAAATCTTCTTGTCCCAAACACTGATATATTTGTGATATCCAGTCATACAAGCTCTTCTTTTCTTCATTTGTTAAAAATTCATGGCAGCATTTTTGAACTAAAGGATGCATTCTTATCAGATTTTCTTCAATTCTTTCAACTAATGAATATGATGTTAGCAAATGAATTGTTTCATCTATCAGCTTGTCATTCCATTGCTCTTCATCATCAAGAAATAATGTCAAGATATGTTGAAGCTGTAAGACCTGATTATTTTTTTGTATTTTCACAATATTCCATGCTCTTTGCAAGAGATCAATAGGTATTTTGTCATAATGACAAATACTCCAAAAGTTGAGTAATGTCTTTGCAGATATGGAAAGCTTGTCATAGCTAATTTTCCATGTAGAGTAAAGTGACTGTGAATAGCTATCAATGTGTTGTTTTGTATTTTGTTTCAGATATTTCTTTTTATTTAATTTATATTTGTCAATATATTGAGGAAATCCTAACCATGGTTCTTGCAATAAATAACAACCAGCTTGTACAATAGCTAGAGGAAAAAATCCAAGTTCTTTAACTAAATCTTGAGCTTCTGCATAGATAATTTCTGATCTGCCACAAATTTTATGAAGAAGAGCAATTGAATCTTCTTCAGATAAATTCTCAATTTTATCATTGTGTTGAGATGCATGCAATGCACATTCCTTATTTCTTGTAGTAATAATAATTCAGATAAATTCTCAATTTTATCATTGTGTTGAGATGCATGCAATGCACATTCCTTATTTCTTGTAGTAATAATAATGTTTCCATGTTGGCATGGTGGAAAAAAAAGGCTGAAGATCAAGCATTGGATCATCTGCATTGTCAAAAACTAATAGCCACTCTTTTTGATCATAGCAAAGCACTTCTAAACCAGCATTTAAGCTAGGCTCAGAAGTCATTATTTGACTAGCAATAAACTTGAAAAATTGTTCTATAGATATTTTTGAGCTTGCATCAATGAAATATATAGTGGAAAATCTAAATTATTTATTGAGAACATCTTACAATAAAATTTATATTAAACCTACCTTGATCCATACATTTCCAAAAATTGCAAAACAATTTGTGTCTTTCCAGCTCCACCTAAACCATGCAAAACATATCTTTTCTGCACATCATTTCCAAAAATTGCAAAACAATTTGTGTCTTTCCAGCTCCACCTAAACCATGCAAAACATATCTTTTCTGCACATAAGAAGTGGAATTTGCAGCAAAGTATTTATTTAATTTTTCCAATATATCTGTTCTTCCTATAAAGACTGGAGTAGGACTATGAACCTGATAGATATTTTTTATAAAAGTTTTTGAAAGATTTTTAGGCAGAAAAGAGCCTCTAAAGTCTCCTATACCAATATTGCAAAGCCTGTCATTCAAAGCCTGTACTATGCTATCAACTTGATATGAAATAGTAATTTGTTGCAAATAAGACCAAGTATGTGTTTTAATTTCTGACATCTTTTTCCAACCATCTAAAAAAAAGTTTTGCAGACCTTGATCAACATTAAGCCTAAAAAACACATTAGGAATGTGCTTATATTGGCTCATTAACTCTTCAGCAACTCTTTCACTATCAATTGCAATGTTTCTGACAACATTCAAAGTATGCTTCATACTTGAATGTTTAAAGTGCTGAAAAGAGATAGGATCAACTTTTCCAGCACCTATACTAACAAGGCAAGCCACTTGTGCAGAATGACCAAACACAGATTCTGCTTCTTCAAGAACAAGTTTGCTAGGGTTATTATATCCCAAGTTACCACCAATAAAAGATTCTTGAATACTCCCATCAGTAATCAACACAGGCTTAAAAAGCCCTGGAGTAGCAGTAGTTGCACGTGCAGCTTCTACAATAGTGCAGTTATAGCCCTGATTTGCACCCACTATATATGAACGAAAAAGTCGTGGTGTCATATGAGCAGATGGAAGTGCCACAACAAAACTAGAGATCTACATGTTATTTTCTTATCAAGACAAGAACAATACACAAACCTTTTACAAATTTGAAAATCAGCATCTTGCAGTAGAGAATTTCGTGAGATTCCAGAAGATTCAATCATTGCCTCCATTTTAGTCTTGAAGACCGTGGCTTTAAACTTTTCTTTGCTTTTTTGCCACTGCTTAGCTGAGAAGACACCAGAAGAAAAGCGAACATATTCCTCAATGGCCCGATCAATTGGCATTTCGAGACGTCCGAGCATCAATGCAATGAGTCTGGAAGATGAAACCTGAAAAAATACTCAAGAGTCTAGTATAGCACATACCCTCCTGTTCCGACACCACCAATCATATCAAAATACTGGCAAGGTTTAGGTACTACGGCAGCTTTGTTGATGAACTTATTCCTGTTCATAAACTCTTGTATGATTAGAAGCTCAGAGAGGCCACGGATACCCCCGTCATCTGTGGTAGTGTGTCAGACCCAATGAAAAGTATAGGGGACAAGAATCAGCCTACCGAGGGCGAGAAGCCTCAGTCCACGATAGTTCGCAAGACCTGTACTCTGCATGGTGCAAATTGAATTCTGGCAATGACTTACGTGTACTTGAAGATGGGTGTGAGAAGCAACCTTGAAATTGACGTTTCGATGGTTACTACTATTCTCACGCCTTTGTAATGTGTGTCATCAGGTTTAGCAGCTTTGCTGTTGCTTCTTTCTATCTTCTCCTGGTGCAATTCTTGGGTGTGTTTTGTATGTGATGATAGTCGAACCAAGATACGAGCGTCAGAACAAAGCAATCTTCATGGTCTATTAGCTACTAAAGTAGGTATATAATAAAACACAACACAATCCAGACTTGTAGCGACAGATTCTAAACAGTTAGTTGATGCCACCAACAGCTGTAATACATGAAATAAAAAAGGAAAAAAGAGCTCACTCCTATGCACTCCAATGCGACCCTTTCTAACAATTAAAAAAATATATGCAAACCCTCATTACCTCCTCAATACCCTCTGCAACGCCCCCAAGCCCACCAAAAGCGCAAGCACCGACACCAGCCCAGGGGCCTTACTCGTCCTCCCACTAACCGCCGCACTACTACTCCCGGCACTCGTGCTGCCCACCTTCTTCCCATACCCACCATTCGACGTCGCGAGCACGGCCTGGTCGACCGTCGCGGTGTTCCTGAACCGCGTATGCACAGTCGTCGCGAACGTCTGCGTCGCCGCGTCGCCTGGCTCGTCCAGCGTGCTGTCGGTGAGGTATATCAACGCGTAGGACGGCGCGGGCACGGGGACCGTGCAGAGGTTGGTGTTGCCGTCGCAGGCGATGGTGGTGATGTTGATGTCGCCGATCGGCCGCCCGTCGGAGGCGAAGTTGTCACCGAATGTCTGGAATTGTATACAAGATCAGTTGGGCGGCGAGAAATGAGAGAAAAAGACGACGTACTTGGCCAGCCCAGGTGAAGTTACCCTTCTGGGAGACGGAGCTCGCAAGGAGGTACCTATCAACCGAGAATCAGCATCTCGTCGTTCAAATATGCATGAAAGAAGAGCTATACGCACTTAACCTTGACACTCGGTGGACTCTGATTCGGCTGCTGAATACCCGATCCCCCAATCGCAATCTGTACGCTCAGATCGTTCGCGCCCGACGGGTCTGTAACGTAATTGATGCACCCCACACGCACGGGTGCTCCGTTCTCATAAAAGCCATAGCAGGGCGTGAAGTCGTTCGCGCCATTTGCGCCGAGATCAAGGACCTGTGTGTTATTCGAAGGACCGAGACTCGGCGGCTACGAGGGCAGTGTAGTACGTTGGTCCAACGGTCCATTGATGGAATGTCGACTGGTTAGTTGGAGGCGGGGTGAACGGCTATTGATTACCATGAATTGATAATTTCCGGATGGACTCGATGACGAAAGGCGAAACGTACATTGTAAAACACATTCTGCCCACTAACATATATCATTGCGCCCGCAAAGTTATTAAAGGCCATCTGGGACGCATAATCCAGACCCCATAATGCTGATCTAAACGCATCGCTGATCCCCGGGAACCCACCACACGAATCAGTGTTGGTCTCCATCATATACAGCCGCTTCCCGTTATGCATCGCAAAGTTCGTAGAGTTGAGGAACTTTTGGATGATGCTGTGGCCGGAGTATTGCGCGGTATGGCTGAGGAAGTTGGGGAAGATTTCTTGGGGAACTTGAATTGTTCCGCCCGTGTTGAATTGCGCAGCGCAGTTGTCTGTTGAGTAGCTGTTTTTTGGGGCAGGTCAGTGTGAGAAGAATGGAGGAAAGAATGGAGAAACGTACTTTTCGACAGAGAGTAATGCTAAATTTTGGCTGAAGGTCGATACGAAGCCAGTGTCCCATACTTGTTCAGTTGTCCAGGATTGGGCCCGACGAGCAGATTTTGCCCAGGAAGGTTAGCGATCGACATGTCTTCAAGAACATAGGTACCGAGAGTCTTGAAAGTAGTTGGAAGGTCCGTACTGTTAGATGTATCATGTTAGTCAACCAATCCTTTCGAGACCACAAACAGACTCACGGTGGTGAAATGCTGATGACGTTGGTACAAGATCGAGTTCGTGATGCCCATTAGGTGATCACCGAGGATTTGATAGCCCTTGTCTGCGATGGCGAGCCTCGTAACGGTATCCCGGAAAAGGAAAGGGACACATTTCTATCGTTGAACGACAGGTCGATCAATTCAGCTCAAAACCAATGAATATCAACATGAGTGGATCATGTAGAGGAGTTCGGGAGTATATATGAGTGGCGGTGTTCGTGTCTGAGTAAAAGCCATATTAGCTTTATGCTGGACATGTAAGATTGAATGAAGGACGTACAGGATTTGAAGCACCAATGATGTTCTTTTCAACAATTTTTCCGTCCAGAGTGCTGTCGACCATGCGAGCCGTCTCCTGGGTGTTACCAGCTACACGTATATTGACCCGCACTGAGCGTTCTTGGAGGTTTTCCATGAGATTGAGGAAGGGAACTTGAAGAAGGGTGCTAGTTACAATCGGAAGTTGGGAAGTACATGGATATAGTGCAGGTTGACCGACGAGTTTGTGCCTACTGAAGTTAAAGAAGTTTGTGAGCCTCGTACAAAAATTGTAGAACCATGCATACTCACAGATTTGATTAACCACGGACATTTCTATTAAGAATCCAATGAACGATCCATTCTGGGGTTGAGTTTGGCACTACTATGGAGTTGTATGATGAATTGTTTGACGAGACCGTTGGGTACAGCAGGCGGGGTGAGGACGGTGGGGTCATACGCAGCGGCGCCAGTATAGTTGGCGGCAGCAGCAGCAATGATTGTGGTGCCGGTGGGATAGACGGTCACAGCTCGAGTCCGTATGTATCCTTGTTTGGTCTGTAAGCGACCGTGACCTCATGCAATGCACACCTTCCATATACTCTCAACGACAAGTACTTGACGTCGATCGCGAGCCAAACATCGTCCTTGGGTCAACACGACGACGCTCGATTTCTGCCCATTTAAAAACGCATCAAGCAGATAACAATCTTAACAACAAGTGCATGCATTGTGAAATACCGTGTCAAGGCGTTATCTTTGTAGCAATCTGTTCAGCCCGCAGTCCCATTCGCCAGCATACGACTTTGTGCTCCTTAATTTTCAATGCTCATATCATTGTTAATGTGTGTCTTTCCCAACTAACTAACTACCTATGCCAGATTTATGTGGACACTCTACACAAAAGACCTGGACCATTGGGTTCCTACTGACACTGTCTCTTCCTTCAAACGCATGCGCTATTATTCTGCAAGAGGGATGGACTCGTTTCAGCCCTACGCACCAGCACCTTCCTCGAGGTGGATGAAGAAGGAAAGCATATTTGTCGTCGTATAAAAAGTCCAGGAACCCAAAGGGGGATTTGAACGGAGCGTGTGTCTGCACTGCGTGTTCAACATCTGTCTTTGTGCCTCCTTGTTTTTCATATATGAGGTGGACATGGAAAGTGTTCATAGATGAAGAACCGACGTTACAGAAGAGGTTGGAGGATTTCTTTAGGAAGAATGGGAGGACCAATGTGGAGGCACATGGGGGATAAGATGTTCAAAGTACGTTTCTTCGCCTGCGATCTGTCATGACCCCTCCCCCTCAGAACCTCCCCGGAACACCCCCGGAGCCCCATCTGGGAGCTTCTTTTGTCAACCCCACAACGTGCCCTGCCCCCACAGCTGCTGACACCGCCATCACACGCATCAACGACCGCCATCAGCCAGCCCCCCCGGAACCCCGCATCCTGGACCCCAGGATCAACCGCCATCAATGATCGGACCACGTGGCTTGCCTCCAGCCATCACGCATCACGCATCACAGCTCCCTCTGTGCCAATTGATCGCGCATCCCCACACACGCGATCCAGGTATACAGTCCCTGCCCACTACTCAATGACCCCCGGAACCCCAAGACATGACCCTGTAGTACTTATAGCATAGTTCTCCGTTGTACTCGCTAGTCTTGATATTCACTTTGATTGTTGTGTGCCCTTTTGCTTGACTGGTACGCCCTGATTGGTAGGCTTCGACTGGCACGTCTGAATAATCGTGTGCTCTAAGTTTGGTACACACTTCGCGACTCTTGATTTACTAACTTGGTCTCGTCTTAGAACCTCCGGTTCACGACTCAACCCCCTTCCAACCCTCAGCTACTCTCGACCCCAAAACCCCTGGACTTAGTCCCATCTCCCGGGATTACCCCTGTCCCGTCTTGAACCCCGGAGTCCTAGCCCCAGAGTTCCAGACACCCGAGTATCCGCAGGTCAAGTCCGCATTGTAAGGGCGTTGCTTTCCCGGAAAGCCCCTGACTCAGCAGAACCTGACATAATATCAAGACTCCCTCCTTACACCGTTCTTGATGGCTACGTATACTCACACCTACTACTCCACGGGCTACCAGACTGACCTCTACGGACGCCCAGTACCCAATTATTACTCCGCACAGACCCCCCACCCCATCTATCCACCTCTCCCGTATGAACCTCAGTACCTCCACCACCACTGGGCCCCCGACCCATCCCTCTATGATCTGGGGCCCTCAGCCAGCTGAGCCCCTCCGCCCAACTTAGCCATAGCACGACCTGTGGAGGTCCCCTCGTACCGGAGCATTCCTGGGGGCCTGCCGGAGACCCCACCAGTACCCAGTAGACCTCGCCCAATGCCCCCCAGCGAGGGCCCCTTTGCACCCACCCCCTACTACGGCTATCAGCGCCTTGTTCCCCAACCCCGAGAATCCCGAGGACCCCCCTACCCCGACTATCCCCCTCATCACTACCCAGCCGCCACTCCACCCGCCCAAACCCCTCCCTCGCCAATGGGGCGACGACGCCTCGAGGAGTATGAACGGCAACGGGACGAAGTACTCCGCTCACTCAGGATCTCGCCAGAGGACTTTGCGCAATGTGCAAGGGCGCTGCTCATGGAATTTGGACATGACGACTTTGAAGGCACTCCGGAGGAATGGGCTCACTGCTTGGTCAAATTCGGGGATTGCCTCATGTGAGGAGAACTCCCGGAGCAAACTATGGTAAAGTATAGGCGCAATACAATCCTCCGAGAAGAATTGCAGCAGCTGCTCGAGGAGAACTCCCGGAGCAAACTATGGTAAAGTATAGGCGCAATACAATCCTCCGAGAAGAATTGCAGCAGCTGCTCGACGAAGTCCACGCGTCCCCCTCCCCTCGACCCCTCAACGACCCCACAGACCCAGGTTGCTCGATTCACATTCGATGGGAACCCCCAGAACCGGCCCCAGCAGCCCCCGCGGCCCCACTCCGGAACAACAACAAAACACCTCAGCCATATTGCGGTCCCTCAACCCAACTGGAGGCCTCTTCGATCAACCTGCTGCCCGCACGGTAGGCTTGTCAACTCGCCGCAGGGCTAACTCTGTTCCTAGTACCTTTGAGACCTGTGGACAGCCCCAGAGACCCCTGGAACCACTCCCACAAATGGACGACGCCTGACCGCCGCCCCCGGCGAACCCCGGTAGAGCCCCGGTAGACACCCCCAGTACGGATGACACGCTGTGCTACATCGACAAGCTCGCATGCAGCAACAACGGACAACATCCTGCGCCCACGCCTGCCCCAGCACCCCCCCCACGTCCACCCCGGCCCCTCCGGGACCCAGCTTCCATCGCGACCCGCCGCCCCACTTCGACTTATGGAACTCCCTGCGACCCCTGATGCAAGCACGACCCTCCCGGGCTGAATGTCCCCCACGCAACCCGGTACCTGACCCAGCACCCGGTCCCCCTCCAATCGACCCGACACCACTGAATCCTCCCTGACCGCCTCCACCACCCCCAGCCGAACCTCAAGGACAACCCCCAGGCCCCCCACCTCCGCCACCCCCTGCGTGGAGACCCAGGCCTCCTCCCAGCAGGAACAAACCCCCCTGGGACAACGGGCCCCCCGGGTGTGGACCCCCAGGTGAGCCACCCGGAGGAGGCCCTCCAGGCGGGTGGGGGCCCACCCTTGGTGCTTTTCCTCCACAAGGAGGGGGGGTAATCATTACTATACTACTACAATGCCGGCCCTCCTCCCCGCAACACCGCCAGACCGGACAATGCTCATGACATCCTCGCCTACAAAGGACATCTGGACATTCAGAAACCTGATGCGTTCATGGGCCGGGACCCCCGGAAATGGCGTACATTCCTCACTCAGTGTCTCAATACGTTTCAGGCGAAGCCACTCATGTTTCAGGTTGACAGCTCCCAGGTGGCCTTTGCCGCATCATACCTCCAGGGGATCGCCTTCGATCACTACACGGCCCTCATCCAGTTCGACCCCAACAACCCAGCACTCTCTCGCTGGCAGGTCTTCATCGACGAGCTCTCCGGGAAATTCGGGATCTATGACACCGTGGCCGAGGCCGAGGACAACCTCTTCAACCTCCGGATGCGCTTTGAAGAGCATTTCACCACCTTTATCATACGTTTTGAAAAGGAAGCTTACAAGACAGGTTGGAACTACAGCGCCCTCCGGTACGCCCTCCGCTGCGCCCTGCCACAATGTATCAAGGACGTCCTCCGACTCGCCCTGAAACAACCCTCCTATGACGGATACAAGGCCCTTGTCATGCAGATCAACCAATGTTACTGGGAAGACCACAGTGAGTACTCGAATTCCCGACCCTCCTGGAACCCTAGGGGAGGACCCCCATGGCCCTCTGGCGAAACCCCCAATCCCCAAAGTCGAAACCCTGGTCCCCCCGCATTCCCTGGCGGCTGACCCCCAGTGAGTCGCGGCCCGCCCAATGCTAACCCCGGCAGCGGCACCCGCCCTCAGGCCCAGCTCAACGCCACCGTGCCCGCCCATGACCTAGGCGACGTGCCAAGCCCCGAGGAACCCCCAGAAGACCCCGAAGACCCCGACTTTGCCAACGAACGGGACGAGGAGGCCCTCCGGGCCAACCGGCTTTAGAAGAAAGGACGACCCTGGATCGAAGTTCCGAAGGATGTGCAGGAACGGCGAAGGAGGAAAGGCGTGTGCATACTCTGCGGTGAGAAAGACCATTTCATCTCTGAGTGCCCCCAATGACAGGTTATGAGATGCGCCACCTGGACCTTCGAAGGAGAGGATGCCACCTACGAGTATTCGGAAAATGACCCGGCGATTTAGACCCAGAAGACGCCCTAAATCACGGAATCGACCCGGACGTCTTCTCTGCCCCGGTTTCCCATCTTTGCTCCACAACACTCATACAGGACACCTCACAGCTTACCTACCCTCCCACTCCTCGCACTCCCTCCTCCTCAACACCCGCCTCACCCCCTCCAGAACCCCCCTCAACACCCTCGTCGACAGTGGCGCCACAGACAACTTCATCGACGAGGCATTGTCTACCTTAGCCCTGGAATCTGCTCAACAACTCCCGGTCCCAGTACGACTCTGCCTCTTTGACGGAGACGCCTCTACGGTAGGGGACATCACCCACTTCGTGCGTATGCCCGTTACTTTTGCCAATGGACAGACTCACACCCTCCGGATGTTGATAACAAAACTCCACCCTTCCACACCCCTGGTCTTAGGGCTCCCATGGCTCCAAAGCACCAACCCCCGCATTGATTGGCGACACCTCACCCTTCACCTGACCTGGGACCTGACACCAAACAACCAGCAACTCCTCTTTGACATCCCCCACTCCCCAAATCCAACCCTGAAGGACCCCCCAGACGGGCCCCCACCACCCCCCGGACTCCAGTCTCGCTCGTCCTGATCCTTCGTTATCAATGCCAGGCTGGACGGCGCCCCGGGACCAATATTGGCCCTCATTGACAGCGGAGCCACCAGAGTGTTCATCAGCGACGCCCTCAACCTCCCCCACAACTTCCTCAACCAGCCCCTCTGCCTGCAACGCCTCGATGGTACCCCCTCCGCCTCTGGCCCCATCCAGAGATCTCATTTGGGATGCGTGACCCTGGACAACGACTACGAGTTCACCTCCGATTTCCTGGTCACATGACTTCACCCCGATGGTGCTGGGGCTACCCTGGCTGCACGACACGAACCCCGACATTGACTGGAGGACACTCACCATGACCTTCCTGGGACCCGAGGATCACCCCTCGACCGCCGTGCACCTCCGGGCCCTAGAGAGCGACCCGATGCCCGACACCCCTGGGACAACAGCCGTGCCCCCCATGCCCCTGCCCACACCCGTCCGAGCCCGCAAGGTTCCTGATCGACCTCCAAACATTCCTTGGAACAAGTACAAGGGGCCAAACTACCTGGGCCGGTCTCAGACACCCGTCAAACCTGCCCCAGCCGACACACCTGCAACTCTGATCAACCTGAATGCACTCGACATCAGGATCATTGGAGCCGCCCCATTCGCCCGCCTCATGAAGGATGGAACTCCCACGTTTCAGCTACACACCTCGCCTTCTCTCCCGGAAGAGCACCTATGAGGGGACAGTATCCCCCTGAAGAAGAAAACCGAGGAGCAGATCCTCCAAGAAGTAGTTTCCCCAGAGTATCGTGAGTTCGCTGACGTATTCTCTGAAGGAGACGCCAAGGAGATCCCCACTCACCGCCCTTATGATCATACTATTGACCTCAAGGAAGGAGCCGCCCCCCCCTTCAGCAAGGTGTACAACATGTCGGAGATCAAGCTCCGGGCCCTCAAGGACTACCTCGATGAAATGCTCAGTAAAGGATTCATCCGACCCTCCGCCTCCGCCACCGGAGCCCCGGTTCTATTTGTCAAGAAGAAGGACAGCTCGCTCCGACTCTGTGTCGACTACCGGAGACTCAATAAGATCACCAAGAAGAACCGCTATCCGCTCCTGCTCATTGGCGACCTGGTCGATTGACTTTGCAGTGCCAAGGTTTACACGAAGATCGATCTCCACTCCGGTTACAACAACGTCCGCATCGCCCTGGGACATGAGTGGAAAACCGCGTTCCACACGCAGTATGGTCTGTTTGAGTACCTTGTGATGCCCTTTGGAATGACTAACTCCCCCACCACGTTCCAATACTTCATGAACAACATCTTCCACGACATGAGCGACGTCTTTGTGATAGTCTACCTGGACGACATCCTCATCTATTCTGACTCAAAGGAGGATCACCAGAAGCATGTCCGGCAAGTCCTCGAACGTGTCTGGGAGCACAACCTCCACGCCAAACCCGAAAAGTGCTCATTCCACACGGAAGAGGTTGAGTATCTTGGCGTCATCGTATTCCTGAACGGCGTTTGCATGGACCCCCACAAGGTCGAGGCCATCGTCAACTGGCCGCAGCCCCAGAACGTGAAGGAAGTACAGTCCTTCCTGGGTTTCGCTAACTTCTACCGGAGGTTTATAGACAACTACTCCGGGATCACAAAACCCCTCAACCGGCTCACATGCAAGGACATCGCCTGGAACTGGGACAGTAAGTGCCAGAGCGTCTTTAACCTGCTCAAGGAGGCTTTCACAGCCGCCCCCGTACTCCGGCACTACAACCTGGCCCTCCCAATTATCCTAGAATGCGACGCCTCCGACTACGCCATCGCCAGAATTCTGTTGCAGATGGGATCTGACGGTGGGGAGCCCTGGCCAGTCGCCTTCTACACCCGGTCCATGATCAACGCCAAGCTCCCCCTGGCTGAGTTCACCTACAACAACACGCTGCACTCCGCCACCAGGGTATCGCCCTTCTTTGCCAACAAGGGATACCACCCTCGACTGACGCTCTCGCTCCGGGACATCCCATTGCACGCCACCCACGAGGTTGCCCAGGATCTCCAGTCCCTTCACAAGTTTCTCCGGGAAGAGATCAACACCGCAAACCAGGCCTATACAAAACACACCGATCAGAAATGGAAAGACACCCCCGACTGGACCCCCAGGACAAAGGTATGGTTAGATTGACGCCACCTCCGCACCCGCTGACCCTCCCCAAAACTTGATCACAAGCGCCTCGGCCCATTCAAGATTCTGAAGAAGGTCTCATTCCATGCCTACAAGATCGAGCTTCCCCCAGGACTTAAGGGCCTACACCCGGTATTCCATGTCCGCCTCCTGGAACGACACCCCCCAGATCCCTTCTCTGAACGACAGCCTGAACCCCCTCCCCCGGTCAAGGTCGAGGACGAGTACCACTACGAGGTTGAAGACATCCTCGACTCCTGGGACATTCGTGGACGACCCCACTTCCTCGTACGATGGAAGGGATATGGCCTGGAGGACGACACCTGGGAACCGCGTTGAAACCTCAAAGGCGCCCTCGACAAACTCCGAGACTTCCAGCAGCGGCACCCGGGAAATAACCCTCCCGGGTGCAGGACTCACAGACGGCAGTAGTGGGCATTGATAGGCTTCTACTCGGACTGAGCGCATCAAGGGACATTATAGGTCGACCGACACTTGACACACCGAAGACTCTAGCGACCAGCCTTGGATACAGAGCAGCCCTAGCGCTGGCGCTCTAGGGCAAGACCTATCTATTTAATCACCAATACCAACCCCTCAGCACACTCCACTCATTTACTTTGAAGACCACGGAGGCTCAGAACTCATAGCGCTAACACGACGGCGGGAAGTGACTCTGACCAATCCCCGATCAATACCAAAAGGAGTGGTAACTAGCGCTGTCCATCACTGAGGCACTTCAATCAGAAGTCTAAAGGAATCAATGACGACGAGACAGGATACACGCAGACCCGACATTCAAATCTATCAAAAGATGGTACAATGTTTAGCACCGGAATTAGCGCTCACGGCATCTGTCGAGGATTCCCCGACTATACCCCGGATGACATGACCAATTGAATCACATTAAAAAGTGAGCAAACTCGTACCATTTCTAAGTAGTTTTAGAGTCGCCGTTGGTCGCCGTCTCCCATGTGCTGCAGGTCGCCGTTGACAGGTGGCCGTTAGCTACAACTACAAAGAAAGGCGCTAACTTCTAGCGCCGTCAATGGACTTATTTTGGAAAGACCATAGTGCATAGTATAAAAGCTAGCTACTTATCATGTATATAACAATGAATCGTAACCTCTTGAGCACCCAGTTACACTTAGCGTTCAAATCGCGCTAGCATTGCCTGACTTCGTCACCAAGTTCGGCACTAGCTTTGTCTATCTCGTCTTCATCGTTTACGGTGCCACCTACGGGCACGCTACGCTGCGCTATTCATTTTATTTTCTAAAAACTTCTCCTAAGCTACGACGCTTACCACTTGCTAGGTAGCACCCGAGGCGCTATCATCAAGCGCATCGCCCTATCACCTCTGCTCGAGCACACTGGGACCCTGCCGGGACTCCTCACAAACCCGTACGCCAGGCGCTGGAGACGGCGTTGTACTGCGTATACGTCCAGTGCACCCAACCACAGTTGGCGTCATCATTTTGGAGCCCACCGTGAGGGGTTCTATTAAGGCAGAATTCCGCCGGAAACTTGAGCCCAGCAACAGCGCCGCCTCCTATTGGAGAGCACGTTTGAACAAACATTGACTGAGTCCCCACATCTACGAGGCGCGCTACCAAGGCAGACCTTGGACCAGGAACTTGAAGCCGCTCCAGATAGTTTGGCTGAAAGCTTTTTCCCCTTTTCCTGACCATTCGAGTACTTAGCAGGTGAAAACCATATGCCACTTACTCCTTTGGAAGAGCTGTCGAGGTCACTATTGCCAGAACCTAGCGACTCTGAGCTACCTGAGCCCATACCAACCACGACGACGCCAAGCAAAACTACCACTAACACCCCTATTCCTACTACGACAGCGACGCCAGCTAGTATGGAGCAGGCAAACACCCCACGCATGCCGCCAAGGAACCACTTCTCATCGCCAAAATGGGACGAGACAAAGCCTCGCGAACTATCACAGTATTTCAAAGAATTGGAATATTTACTACGCGACTGCAGAGTCACCGACAACACACAAATGAAAGAATACGCCGCCAGATACGTTTTCTACGATACCACGGAATCCTGGACAGGACTAGACAAGTTTCAAGGACTGACGAAAGACGCGGAGCCAAAGCCTTTTCCTTATGAAGAATGGAAAACGCAATCATTAAGCTGTACCCTGGCGCTGAAGAATCCACGCGTTATACAGTCCTGGAGATCCAGAAACTGGTATAGGATATCTTTGCATCGGGCATTTATACGTTAGGCGCGATATCTATGTACTATCGAGATTTCCAACGGATCGCACGGTGGTTAGTACAGAATGGTAAACTTTACAGGAATGAGGAACGGCGCTTGTTTCAACAAGGCATCCCTACATCACTATGGACTCGGATAGCTCGTCGCTTAGAAATTCTGAAGTCCGACCACCATCCCGAGGAACCCTACGATATAGAGGACATCTTTGATGCGGGTAAATGGATACTGAAAGGCACGGATACTGGCATCCCTTTCCAGCAACCGTTTAGCACGGATAACGGAAGAAAGGCGCCGCCCGTTGTGGCGCCAGCGCCTAGCGCAGCTAACAATCAGGGAGGCTTTGTTAAGAAAGAAGATCTAGAAAATGCAGTCAACTCGGCCGTCGCAAACATAATGAGCAAGCTAGAAACGTTGATCTCGTCCAGCCTTAGCGTGCCAAGAGGCAATATGCAACCCGGCCCTTGTCACTTCTGCGGCGAGGCAGGACATACAATGACTCGTGGTCGCTGCGCAATCCTCGAACAGTATCTACGCCAAGGAAGAGCGCGCTGAGGCACCGACAGTAAAATAGCCCTGCCCTCTGGCGCTAACATTCCTCTATATCCTGAGCACCGAACCTTCCAAGGACGAATTGATGAATGGCACCGACGTAACCCTGGGAACTTAGCAACGGGCAACCTCAATAGTATGGCCGCGACAGAGGCAGAGGCAACTCCACAACAGGCGCTAATCCATGAGGTTCTCCAGCTTAACGCGGTAAATGAGCGACCCATTTTGTCACGAGAGGAAAGGATCGAGACATTGGAAAGGGAATTGAAGTTGCTAAAGAATCAGGTCTTCGACGGAGTTGAGATTAAGAAGAACAAGCAACCATTGAAGGACTATAGACCCTCCAGCGCTACGACAGATCCAGCACCGCAGAAGCCCTCGAAATCCAGCGCTAACGACGATGCACCCGACGCTTCAAAAGCACCATCTAGCACGGAACCGCCACTGCACCCTTATTCAGGACTTGCCGGTAACTACGCCCCGCCTGTCAATCGAAACTTTGGGGCGCCAGACAAGCCGGCAGGAGGCTACCGACCGACGGCACCTATCTACGACATAGAAAAATCAAAGCAAGTATTTGATCGCATTATGAAAAGTCAAGTCACGATGTCGGTAGGGGAGCTATGCAGTGTGGCACCAGACGTCAGGAATCAGATGTGTACAGCGGTTACCCCTCGACGAAATGTAGCTAACAACGTAACAGCGGTGGACAAATGCGACGACGCACTCCCTAGATTTGCATACATAACAGAGACGGTGGTACCAGAAATCAAAGAAGAGGCCGTGCCGCCCAAAGAAGCTACATCCGTTGACCCGGTCGAGATCTACCTCAAGTCGCTAAGATCTAGCAACAATCCTGCTGTCCTCACTGTAGTGCAAGACTCTCACGGAATTCGTTCGATTATGTTGACAGTTGATGGAAAAAGCGAGATAGAGTCTATCGTGGACAGCGGATCACAGATCATTTCAATGGCTGCCAACGTCGCTAACGAGCTTGGCATCATTTACGACCCGACCATCATTCTTAATATGCAAAGCGCTAACGGCACTATCGACCAATCCTTGGGAATGGCCCGTAATGTGCCATGTGCTGTTGGCAATCTTACGTTTTATCTTCAAATTCACATTCTTAGATTGCCTGCGTACGACTTATTACTAGGAAGGCCCTTCGATGTTCTAGCTCGATCTGTAGTCAAGATGACGTCCGAAGAAGAAACGACGCTAACTATTAGCGACCCTAACTCAGGCGTCAGAAGGACAGTACCGACGTTTCCCCGAGGGAAATTCCAGAAGCTGGGACCAAGAAAGCGACCTTACGTTAGCGACGACCCTTGCAAGTGTTTTCCGGCGCCATCGAGGAGATGAGTGATGAGGATCATGGAGATGAAGCGCTTATCTTGGACTATAATCATCGGACTGGGCAAGTAAACTTTATATCACATACCCCTTTGGCCCATGAAATCTTGAATTTTTCTTCGTCGCTTACTAGCGAAGCGTTATCCTACTTATACCTTACTGCATCTGATATTACTGAAAACCTTTCAACAGACACTTATTTTGTTTCTCCTCCTGACTCTAAAGAACCGTTGATATCAGGTTTCGCTAGAAACCATGATTCTATTTATAATATGTTTGCTAACAATAGTACCCCTAAGCGCAAAGGGGTTCAGGTCAAGAAGAAATATAAGCCCGTTGCGCTGAAAACGAAACCGGTAGCGAGCGCCATACCTGAGGAATTTCGCATCGAACGAAAAATAATAGGCAACCCCTTAGCTACCCTGCCAACACTCAACCCGAATCCACCACCCTTCGAACCGACAGGACGATTTACTGAAGAACAAAAGGCGCTATTCCTTAGCGCCCACGATACCGGCTTTCTCTCGGCGGCAGAAATGAACGTATTAGTTGATATTATGCAAAAACAGAATGAAGCGTTCGTCTGGGAGGACTCGGAGCGCGGTAAGCTCAGGACTGACTTCTTTCCACCCATGGTTATACCGACAATACCGCACGTACCTTGGACCGAGCATAATCGACCCATACCACCAGGCATCGAAGCCGAAGTGTGCCAGATTATCCGCTCCAAGATAGCAGCAGGGGTATACGAACCTTCTAATTCGGCCTACTGCTCAAGATGGTTTTGCATACTAAAGAAAAACGGAAAGCTACGTATAGTTCACAGCCTAGAACCGCTAAACAAAGTCACAATCTGTCATTCAGGGGTACCGCCATTTCCCGATCACGTCGCTGAATCTTTCATGGGAAGAATATGTGGCGCTACCCTGGACTTGTACGTTGGCTATGACGAGCGCTTAATACATCCTTCCTCACGCGACTTGACAACATTTCAAACGCCGTTTGGAGCGCTATAACTAGTCACACTTCCTATGGGATGGACAAACTCGGTACCTATATTTCACGACGACATTACGTTTATCCTGCAGCCCGAAATACCCCACCATGTGCTTAGTTTCATAGACGACGTAGGAGTTAAAGGCCCAAAGGATTGGCACTTGGTGGATGGCGAACCCGCAGTACACCCGGAAAATCCTAATATCCGGTTAGCGCTATGGGACTTCTTTCATCTGGTCAACTGAGTACTTCAGCACATGAAGTATTGTGGTGGGACGTTTTCAGGGCACAAACTCGTTCTATGCGCGCCGCAGTTTAAAATTTTGGGGCACGTTTGCACATCAGAAGGCAGGATCCCAGAGGAGAGCCAATTAGCATTGCTGGAGAAATGGGGGGTCTGTCATAACCTTTCAGAAGTTCGTGCATTCTTGGGCACCGTAGGGGTGCTGCACATGTTCATACACCATTTTTTGCATCGCACAAACGCCCTTAATCGCCTAACCCGTTCTGGAGTTCCCTTCAAATTCAGACCCGACCAAATTAATGCCCAAAAGGACTTAGTGAAGACGCTACAGGAAGCGAAGCCATTGGTACCCATCGACTATACCACCGACGACCCCGTTATACTTGCCGTTGACACTTCATATATCGCCGTTGGCTTCTTCCTATGCCAATGCGATGGCGAGAACCGAAAAATCAGGCGCTACAATCGCTTTGGATCGATTACCCTTAATGACAGAGAATCGCGCTATAGTCAGCCCAAGCTAGAATTATATGGCTTGTTTTGATCGTTCCAGGCGCTATGCATGTACCTGATTGGGGTTCAAAATCTGATTGTCGAGGTCGATGCACGTTACATCAAGGGAATGCTTCAGAACCCTGATATTCAGCCATCAGCTAGTATGAATCGCTGGGTAGTAGCGATATTAATGTTTCACTTCGAGTTAGTACACGTCAAAAGTGCGTTCCATGGGCCAGACGGATTATCTAGGCGACCCAGACAGCCGGAAGATGAAGCGCTAGATGATAGCGACAACGACGTATTTGACGACTGGATCGATTGACTGCATGGTTTCATACATATCATCCAGTTGCCTATTCCGGCGCTTCGCGAAGATCAGCCAGTTTTAACTTGGCTCCACCCTATTGTTCTGTACCAGCCCCGACCATATCAGGCATCATTAACTTTTTACACGGCCAGTATCTATAACGTCGCTAAGCCATCTAATGATCTAAAGATAGTTGAGGAACCCAGACCCTTGTGGGAAGACAGTCAGAACCTACCATATTCGGCGGTACCTCGAAGCGCCAAAGCTAAGTCAGAAGATCAGCAAGTTGGCCAGGTTAGAAAGTGGCTACAGGATTTGCGACGACCATCAGACCTTACAGATACGGAATACGCCACCTTCATTTGATACGTGATGACCTTCTTTATAGTGGAAAACCGACTTTGGCGACGAAATAGAAATGGCGCCCACAAGTTAGTAATCAAACCGGACAATCGAATTAGGATTCTACGCGCCATGCACGATGACTTGGGACACCGTGGACTCTATGCAACAAGAGCAAACCTTTTGGAGC